>VZRQ01005476.1:7623-21500 GCA_013397975.1 Machaerirhynchus nigripectus | reverse complement strand
CCAGGTCCCTCTGCAGAGCCCTCTTACCTTCCAGCAGATAGACACACCCCCCCAACTTGGTGTCATCTGCAAATTTGCTAATGGTAGACTTGATCCCCTCATCCAGATCATTGGTAAAGATATTACACAGGACTGGGTCCAACACTGATCCCTGGGGGACATCACTAGTGACTGGCCACCAACTGGATGCAACACCATTCCCCACCACTCTCTGGGCCCAGCCACCCAGCCAGTTCTTAACCCAGCAAAGGGTGCACCTGTCCAAGCCATGGGCTGTGACAGCTTTTCCAGGAGTATGCTGTGGGAGACAGTGTCAGAGGCTTTGCTGAAGTCGAGATAAACAACATACACAGCCTTCCTCTCATCCACCAGGTGGGTCACCTGGTCATAAAAGGAGATCTGGTTGGTCAGGCAGGACCTGCCCCCCCCTAAATCCATGCTGGGGGATGTATTCCCTCATCTTCACGAGAGAACTCCCCCAGCACAGCAAGGCCATCAATGCCAAGGCAAAGCACAGAGCCATCATTTGTATTAACATGTTCCCAAACTCAGCAAAATAAAGAGATAAGCAGTGCATCTGACAAACTCCATGTCCCGCACAGGAACTTTCTACTTAATAACTACTATAGCTATAACATGCAACATATATAACTGCCTTTGTCTCATCCCACGTTTGCCACCAAAAAGGACTGGTGGGTTGACCTTGGCTGGATGCCAGGTGCCCACCAAACCACTATCACTCCCCATTCCCAGCTGGACAGGGGAGAGAAAATAAGATGGAAAATGACTCGTAGGTTGAGATAAGGCAATTTACCAAAGCAAAGGCAAAAGGTTGTGCCCACACAAACAAAGGGGAACAAAAAAAGGATTTTATTCTCTACTTCCCATCAGTGAGTAATATCCAGCCACTTCCCAGGAAGCAGGGCTTTAGCACATATAGCGGTTGCTCGGGGAGGCAAACACTGCAAATAAATGCCCCTCCCCTTCTTCCTCCTTCCCTTAGCTTTTATATCTGAGCTGATGCCATATGGTATGGAATATCCCTTTGGTCCATTTGGGTCAGCTGGCCTAGTTGTGTCATCAGATCTCTGCCTCAAGCCAGGCTATTCTCAACTTTTGTTTCTGTCTTGCAGAATGGAGATGTATGTATTTCAATTCTTCACCCACCTGTAGATGACCCACAAAGTGGAGAGCTGCCCTCCGAGAGGTGGAACCCTACCCAAAATGTCAGGTAACTGTGAATCTGTGATGTACAGCAGTGACCTCAAAGGCTTGTGATCTCTCTCCAAGACTAAGGCCTGTGTTGGGAAAGTTTTGGAACAGAAATCAAGACTTTGGGAGCTTTAGGTCTTGAACTGGGTTGGAACCAGACTTATCAAGTTGTCTGAAGTGCTGATGCTGAGGTGTCCTGATGATGGACTAACAATGTGGAGAATTCTGTCCTTTTCACAGAGTTTCATGCTCCTAAAGCAAATTATTTCAATTTTTCTGCCCTTCCCCAGTCATTGTTATCCTACAGTTAGGGTTTTCAAACTCTTCCAAGATACCACTAGTGGAAAAGAACATTTTTGGTTATTTGTGCCCAGTAGGAGTAATTTTGTTCATAATCCTTCCTGCTGTTTGCCTTACAGTATTTGTGTGTCTCCTGTCCTGCAGTGTGAGATCTTGAGCAGTTAGCCAGGCAGCTTTCTTCCTGACAAAAAGACCCAAAGAATCACTAAGTATTAGAGGCATTTGAGGCTAACCTGTCCTTTTTTTTTTTTTTTAAACACCAGCTGAATTTCATTCTCATTACAAGACACTGCAAATAAAAAACTGATAAAACTCATATCAAGTAACAGCTCACCTGTGCAGCTGGAGTAGTAAGTGATATAGTGAAAAAACCCTGAAGTAAGGTACTTCCTGTTCGAACATTTTAATCTGATTTATTATCCAAATAAGGTTAAAATAATTGCCTCTAGATTTTTATCATATGAGAATTATTCTTGCTCTCAGATTTATTAGATGTTGGTTCCTCAACTTGAAATCTGTTATTTATTGGTAAATCCAGGTAAGGATCTCAGGACACCTGAGGGAATACAGTGATTTGAAAAGGATTGTCTGACAGTTTAACTCAGCTTTCATCTAACTTGGCTTCACAAAATTCATTTGAAAAGAGCCTCTGTCAAAGCAAAGATCTAGCAAGGGGGATTTAATGGATTCTTGACCCTTGAAATATGATTGTAACATGCATGCTGCAAAGTGCTGAACTAGAGCTAACATAGCAGGAGACTAGGAATTGTAGCAGTCAGCAAATTATAACAACTGATGTTCCTCCTGGAGCATGCTTCTTAAAGGTTAAAAAGGCCCAAGACAAATGGTGCATCTTAGCTGCATGAAGTCATGAAGGGTTGGGAATCTGATCCTTAGAGCTTGAAGTAAAGGTTATCCAATCCATCTGTACCAAATACAAGTTCTAGTTCAGATTTTAAAAAAGGAAAAATAGGCTTAAAAACTATCTTAAGCTATTATATTGCTAAGCTACGTTCACCTGTCCCTCTGCTCAGATGGCTATTAAACTGTTTTTTTCATACATCTGATATGGTTAGGACTAGGTGACAAGCTTCAACTTATAGTTAGAAAACAGCTTTGGGCATTAGTTGCTTATAATGCACACACATTTTGAGTATTTCACAATATACAACCCTAAAGATTGACATGAAACTTCTTATGGTACTAGTTCTCTGATTTCTGCTCTCCCTTACCATGGTGCAGTTTTTGGTGCTTACTCTTGGAACATGCTGGTCTTAACAGTGATAACTGGAAAGAAAACATTCCTCAGCTGTATCAGCAAGCAGAAATAAAACTTGTCCTTCACTGTTAGCCCGCTGCCTGTGTAACCTAGGGCTTCTCTTCAGCTGCTGAATTTTGTAAATCCGCTTACTACAGGTGACTGTGGCTGAAGTGGCTGGAGTGAGGAATGTCATTCTTTAACTTTGAGAGCACCTGCACATCTCTACATCTAATGGTTTCAAGCATGCTCATAAATTTTTTTAAACACAGTCAATATGGACTTTCTCATCACTTGGAGCTAGATGAGGCTGGCATAAGTAAATATAGCAAACATCCAGCAAGAGGTGAAGGAATGCAGCTGTGATCTGTATGGCAGAAAGTATTGCTTTTCTTCTTATGTCCCAGGAAGCTGAGGAAGTGGTGGTAGGGGGGCTTAGGGGTTGAGGCTCTTTGATAAATTTTAGTTGCCTTTCTCCCTATCTTGCCTGGCCTCACTCTGTTTTTTGAGATGCACAGGCCAGAATTCAGCACAATATTCAAGATGTTGTTACATCTGTATCTTGTGCTGATATGTGATGCCCCATCTTACTGTTGTTTTGTTTTCTGATGATACCCATTTTTGTTGGCTTTTTTTGGCTTCTTTAGTGCATCGAGCTGGTTGCAGAAACTGTTCAGATGTAACATTACTTTCAGTACAGTCTAAGTCTGATACTTTTGTTGATACATGGAGAGAAAAAGGCAGTTAACAGTAGTGATTCCTTGAGCCTCTACTGGCTTCTCTCCTCTGCTGATAAAGGAGTGTAGAGGGACTGTCCTGGTTCCAGTCAGGACAGACTTAATTTTTTTGCAGTAGCCATGAGGGGGTGGAGCCTGTACCTGTGTGGGCATGGCTAGGAGGTCATTTTATACCACCTCACATCATTGCCAGGGGTGGGGTACTCTCTGGCTTCTGAGAAGGGTGGGGCTTCCAGTGGAGAAAACTGTGGTGTGGCAGGAGGGGGAGACCCGCCCGCCATTTGTTCATTGTTGCCCAGGATTTATGGTGAGCATTTTTGTAAGTCAATCACCCTCTCTTTTGTACGCTTTTGTTTTTTTATATTATTGCTGTTACTGTTCGTTTTCTAATCTCATTGCCCATTGGAGGGGGAGGGGAGCCAACTGCAGGTCATGGTCTTTTTAGTGGGAGTACTAAATTGGGGAATACCATTCCTAAACCAGGACAGGCACTTGCTCTGAAGGCAACAGCACTGTTGTGGCGGTTTGAGCCAAATTCCAGGGAAATGTCCAAAAGGAAGGTCTCCTCAAAGAAAGACAGGTTAGAGCCACCCCTCCCCCACCAGGTTCGGGAAAAAAAAATATTTTCCTCAGAGGAATGTGAAAAAGAAAATAAAATCTATTTATTTAACAAACACACAGGAAAAGAATAATAATAATGCTAAATTACAAAAACCTCTCATTGTGAGAGAAAACCTGAAAGATTTTAGAGTCCTTCTGTGGGTGTGGTCTCTCTCTCCTTCTCCTCAGAGCTGGGTTGGCATGGGGGCCCCTCTCCAGGCTGGTGGAAGGTCCCCCAGTGGGGTTCTGATGTTCTGGTGTTCTGAACAAGTCCAGAAGAGAAGAAAAAAGAAACCAAAGTCCCGGAAAAACCACTCTTCGTCTCTCTCTGAAGAAGCAGAGCCGAAAAAACTGGCTGAAAAGCCAGAAGAGTGCTTCCTCTGCTCCTCAGCAGCAGCAGCTAATCTCCGTGTCCTTGAAGCACAAACTGTTTGCAAAGTTCACTCAGTTTTTTTCTCTCTCTCTTGCACTCAGTTTTAAAGGCATAGAAAGGCACAGGAATCATGTCTGGGTATAGAGCGGTGATAGGGGATACAGCAGCATAAAGTCACCCCAAGACAACTGTAAACACTTAAAACAAAGTGATGGCAGCTGATGAGCACATTGTTCCCCAGAATGGGGTGGGGGATGTAAGAAAGCAAAGGTGGGCTTTAAATACCCACTCTTCATACAAACAACTTGCATGAAACAACATGCCAGAAGAACCTCACCTAAGGGAGAAACAGATCCATAACAGTACTGGAGAGGGTCAGTCTGTATCCAGTCTGGTGCAATTTGTATGTGATGCTGGGGATGTTTTCAGTCACACATGGTGGAACTTTTTTATGGTTTCTGTCCTGTCAGATCCCCTGTTCTGGGATCCCTTCCTGTTTCTATACCTTGTTCACCTTGCTTACCCACAGCAGCAGGTTTTGAGTTGGAGGGGACTGGCCAGCTCTTAAGGATATCAGCAGTGATGGACCTGATCTAATGTGCTGGTCAGAAATGAAAAGTTCACAGTGTCTCACCTATAATAGACAGTAGGTAGAGCATGGTAGAGCGGGTGCTAAATCCAGATGTGAATTCCTGTCCTTGGCCTTCTCTAGATTTTGCTTGCTTTACAGTAATGATGCTGAAGCTGACATGCTGGCTTTGCAGCCTGATTGCTGAGGATTCAAATGCTTTTAAATTAATTCTTGAGTTGAAGTAAAAGATGGTTTCTTTTCTGCCCATCATTCCAGTCTGACCAGACAGCTTTTTCCAGAGCTGCTGTTTGATTTCCTACTGAATTATATTATTAGGAAAGTAAGTTGTATATGACTCTCCTGATAGCTGTGATGAACAGTCTGGCCAGATGCAAGTGTTTAGTTTCAAAACCTTCCTATAAACTCTTCATCCAGATGGCCAAACATTTCCTGGTATTGTAACACAGATAAATAATATGTTTGTAGATATGCTCAGCATGCACTGCTCTGAATGTGCCTCTAAATCAATTCAAGTACAGTTGGGGCTGAAGTCTCCTTTAATCATGTTCTGCAAAGCAGTTGTTATATACTGCTGTATTTCAAGACTTATTTCCTTGTCTCTTGTTCTTCCTTTCCATTTAAATTAAAAGCTGTTCCCAGCAGGACCACCTCAGACACAAGAAGCTGTTGCAGTGGTAGCTACAGCCAGGTGGCCAGGTGTGTAGAGCTGCCTGATGGGATTTGCTGTTGAGTTTTGTGCTGGTTGTGACACTGTGTGAGGAACAAAGGGCTGACTCTCTGAAGTGCAAAGAGTTGTAGGTAATGCAAGAGGGTCTGGGTGAGGGAGGTGGTATTTGTCTCTGGTAAATGCCAGCAGAGCAGGGCAGCTGGCTAGCTCTGGGCTGCTGCTAGAAATCCAGGAAGGCTGGCTGTCTGCCAGGGGTTGCGTGACTGGCTCATGCTGTCTTTGCCGAGTACCAGCAGCTCAGTCTTGCTGGGCCCTTGGCGGCTTGCCTGGGTGTTGAGTACAGCAAGGGGAAGACAGTGCAGATATTTTTCAAGTACTGCTACAGCAGTCAGCACACAGGCTGAGGAGAGGGGAGACCTGGCCAGAGCTCCAACCTCTTAATACACTGTGGGGCAGGGAAGGCAGTGCAGCCTCATCTGATGGCCTTGGGTTGTATCAGTCAGGGTAAGCAAAGAGCCTGGCTTTCTGCTCAGGCTGAATGTCATGAAGAACAGGTTCACCAAGCAGGTTTCCAACCCTGCACCATCTATGGGTGGTACAGATAAGCTGAATTCTGGTCTGATGCAAGCTTTACCTACTGCCCTGTCACAAGCATGTGTACAGACATGATAGTCTGTCATCAGATTAGGTCTTTGAGGTTTGTATTGTGTCACCTTCCCTATGCTGATTACCAGGGTCTGAAGTTCATAAGTATCTGCTCTTACTTCAACTATTGTCCTTAGTGTATTGGGTTTGCATGGCCAGGTTTTGATAGCAGGGGGCTACAGGGATGGTTTCTGTGAGAAGCTGCCAGAGGCTTCCCCCATGTTCAGCAGAGCCAACACCAGCTGGCTCCAGGATGGACCCACTGCTGGCCAAGGCTGGGCCAATCAGGAATGATGGTAATGCCTCTGTGATAGCATATTTAAGAAGAAAGAAAAAAAAGTGACTGTGCAGTTGTAATTGCAGTCAGAGTGGGGTGAGAATGTCAGAGGAACAGCTCTGCAGACTACAACGTCAATAGAGAAGGAGGGGCAGGAGGTGTTCCAGGCGCCAGAGCCGAGAATCCCCTGCAGCCCATGCTGAAGATCATGATGAAGCAGCTGTCCCCCTGCAGCCCATGGAGATCTATGGGGATGCAGAGATCCACCTGCAGCCCCTGGAGGACCCCGCACTGGAGCAGAGGGATGCCTGAGAGGGGGCTGTGAACCTGTGGGAGGCCCATGCTGAAGCAGGCTACTGGTAGGAACCTGCAGACCCATGGAGAGATGAGCCCACACTGGATCAGGTTTCCTGGTAGGACTTGTGATCCCATGGGGGACCCACACTGGAGCAAGCCATGCCTGAATGACTACACCCCATGGAAAGGGACCCACACTGGAGCTGGAGAACTGTCTGTGGGATGGACTCATGTTGGAGGAATTTGTGGAGGACTGTCTCCTGTGGGAGGGACCCCATGTTGGAGCAGGGGAAGGACTCCTGTCCCTGAGCAGTGGCAGAAACAATGGGTGATGAACTGACCATAACCCCCATTCCTGTCTCCCTGTGCTGCTGGGGGGAGGAGGTAGAGCTGGAAAGGAGGGTGGGAGGGAGAGAAGGTGTTTTTTAAGGTCTTATTTTACTTCTCATTATCCTGCTCTGATTTTGTTAGTAATAAATTCAATTACTATCCCAAATTCAAGTCTGTTTCGCCCCGATGGTATTTGGTGAGTGATCTCTCCCTGCCTTTATCTCAACCCATGAACCCTTTGTTGTATTTTCTCTCCCCTGTACAGTTGCAGAGGGAAGTGAGAGAGCAGCTTTGGTGGGTGCCTGGCATCCAGCCAACATCAACCCACTACACTCAGATATCCTTAATTTTTCATAAGTTTTTACTTTAAACATGTTTCTGATGCATCATCTAAAGAAGTTGTCAGCATCCAGAATCTGTGAATGTTAGCTCTGACTGCTGTTGTGATTACCTGTTTCAGGACTATCTTACTGAGTGTAATCTCTTTGCTCAATGAGCCCAACACATTCTCTCCTGCCAATGTGGATGCGTCAGTCATGTTCAGGAAATGGAGGGACAGTAAAGGAAAAGACAAGGAGTATGCTGAAATCATAAGGTAAGCTTTGCTGTGTGTGATGCTGTGCTACTGGCCTCCTGCTTTGAATCCTGTGAAACAGGCTGATTTCAGAATTTGCTGAAACCAGCTTCTCACTGTGGTTGCTCCTTTCAAAATGAATTTTACAGCTTTATTCTAAGTCCATTCTTCTGGACAGAAATGGTGCAAACTTCTGTCTTTGTATTGTTCTTTGTCAGACTAATCTGGCATGATGCTCTGCAAAACCTATTGGCTGCTAGTAAATTCCAGTCTAAGTCCCTGCATGCCTTTGAGGACTGCTTGCATTGCTTGGGATGTGATTCAAACTGCCTTCATGCTACTAATTCTGTGCTTAATGCACTCATGAATCATAATCTTGTCCCTCCAATTTGAAGGAATATCAGTAGGATTTGGCAAGTGCTTGCACAGCTGGGTTTGATTACCTGGAAGTGCTGTTTAGTCTTGACTGCCCTTTTCTGAGAAATTCGTGGTTCATCAGGTGCTGTAGGGAGATGGTGTAAACTTGAGCCAAGATTGCTGTGGAGTGGCAAATGGGCAGCCCATACTGCAGTGGTACTGCCATCACGCTTGCCTGGGGCAAGACCACATATGCCTTGACTGCTAGCTGGATATACCCCTGGTTGGAGCTACACAGGGCAGTCAGTCACTGGCCTGGGCTGTGCAAAGAGCCTTGCTGGGAGGTTATTTTAGTCCCCTCCAGCTCCGTTGGCTTCAGCTGGATGTACTCCATAGAGTATGGCAGACTGAGCATGTGGGTAGGAGTAAAGGAACAGGCTGCCATCTGCTCCTCTCCCTGCTGGGAGGCAGCTACAGTTCACAGCCCAAGTACTGCTGAGAGGCACCAGCCAGAGCCCATCCTGGGGCAATGGGAAACAAGCGTTTCCTGCTATCCTCAGTCAGTGCTGGGGTTACAGCTGCATCTCAGGGTGCAGCCACATGCTCTTACCCTCCAGTTGGGAGCTCAGAGCTGACAAATGCTTGTGGGAATTGCAGTTTTGAGCATGTTGGGGTAGAGTCATCAGTGGTGTAGGGTGGCTGTGGATAGCATCTCTGGATGGCATTTTCTAAGTCATCTTAGGAAATCTGTGACTATCCCTTCTGTAACAAATGTAATGGAATTTGCTCTGAGTTCTGGCAGGTCTCTAATGCAGAGTCCTGTAGAATAATTGATTTCATATGTTGCTGAGAGTATGTGTGCTGCAAACACCCTTGGAGTGCTCCCAAGCCTGGGGCTGCAGGAACTAAATCTGTTTCTAGTGATGCTTGTGGTGCTTCAGCCAAACATCAGCTCTTCTGACTCTGAGCTGCCAAGAGGGCTGGGCAGGGACTGGTTGGGAGGTGGGGAGTTGAACCACACTGCTGCCAGCACATGGCCCTGCTCATGTTGCTGTGTCCTCCTCCCCACAGGAAACAGGTTTTGGCTACCAAAGCTGAGGCAGAGAAGGATGGCGTGAAGGTCCCCACTACGCTGGCAGAGTACTGCATCAAAACTAAAGTGCCTTCCAATGACAACAGTTCAGATTTGCTTTATGACGACTTGTATGATGATGACATTGATGACGAAGACGAGGAGGAAGAGGATGCCGACTGTTACGATGATGATGATTCTGGCAATGAGGAGTCGTGACCTGCTCCCTCTATGCCCCTGTACTGCCCTGTCAACTCAGGCCAGAAGGGAGCAGTGGTAACCTAGCAGCAGTCCAGCAAAAAAGTAGTGGTGGGAGGGGGGGATCAAAANATTTAAAGCTGGAACAAACCTATTGGAAGATGGATTTTCAGGAGCTCAAGTGCTGCATTTACTGGGAAGAAAAAATCCACACAGCAAATTGCCAGAGTTTAGCTGCTCCATTTACAATAATAGCGTGTGTACATTTGTTTAGCCTTGTGGTGGTGGCTTTTCCTTTATAAGGTGTGGGGTGGAAAGTGTAAAGCTACTGTGTGTTGAGCTTGATGGGATGTTACTGAAAGGTACAGGAATCTGTTTAGCCTTCTCAAATTAGGAAATAGCTGGCCCCTGGATCCCCAGAGGGCACAGTCAGCTCTGTCTCTGAAAAAGGCTTGTGATATGAACCCTAAAATAAACACCTAACACTTCACGTCTGTACAACTGAGCCCTGGGTTGCAGTATTTTTTTCAGACTAGGTTTGGGTTGAAAAAGTTCTGTTTAGCCATTCTGCTGGGATCTGCTGCCATCTGCCCCTCTACTGAGGGAGGAAAACAGAAGTGTATCCCACTGCCCAGTGGGCCAGCAGTCATCCTGAACTTCTTTTAGGCAGTGGGAGGGTCTCATTCCTCAGTGCTTGCTAGTAGCCCTTGCTTCCTGCAGCCCAAGTCCAGTGCTGGCCTAAGCCTTCTTTCTGTTGCTTATGTAGGTAACCTGTTAGTAAATGCAGCTCTGCTGTAGCTCTGTGGGGTTGGCAGAAGACAAAGATCCCTGGGGCAGCTAGGCTGTTCCTGTGCCTGCAATGGCTTCTGGGACATAGGACAGAGAGATGGATGGGTGCTGGGCTCTCTCCTGCCTGGCTGGCTGGGGCATGGGTGGATGTGTGCAGCCCCACAAGAGAAGGGTACACAGTGCTTTCAGGCTGGAAGAGAAAGCCAGCAATCAGGGTTTGACAGCCTATTTAGGAATATGCTTCAGCTGGTGCCCTGATCTCGACCTCCTGCATGTTTTTGGGAGCTCTTGACAGAGCTTAGGGCCCTCAGCACCCTCACCCCATTGCAGTGTGCTCTTGTTCAGCTGTAGTGCAGTGCCCTGAATCCACCTTTCACATGGATTGGCAGCCAGCCCTGCCCTTCTGCGCTGAGCCCTGGCAGCCCCAGGAGCAGATCGGAGGAGCTGGCCCTGCTTGGGCAAGACCCTCTGTTCTCACAAGTAAAGAGGCAGTCACCCTGATAAGAGCTGCAGGCTCAGGCATTTGGTATAGCTTAGTGGTTTTAATGATACATCACCAGCTGCAGTCCCTCAAGAGATACTTTGGTGGGAATAAACTTTGTTCTGTGATCAGCTTGGTGGGAAGCAAGGAGCGGGATGAGAGTGAGCAAGCTTAAAGTATTGCCTGGAGGGAGAGGAGGGGAAGGCAGCCCTTGGGGAGGGGAGGAAGGCCTGTGGGGCTCTGAAGTGATCAAAGCAGATCTGTTTTCAAAATGTTGCTTGGCTGGGGTTTGCTGCAGCAAGGATAGTCCCTGTCCCTCTGCCCCAGGTTGTGCTAGTGTGCCCTCAGCAGAGTGAAGGCAGCCCAAGTGGTAATACCTTGTCCCCAGTGTGTTCTGTGGTCTGCCCTCCTGCTTGCTTTTTACCTGGGGAGGCAGCTGGAACCCTCCTGAAGTGTCCCACAAGGTCTCCTTCAGGTCATCCTTCCATCAAGGACTAACTCAGTCCCTGGTGCTTTTTGGAGCCAGCAGCGGGGCTCCCATGCATCTAGTTATGAAGTGGGCCCCCCCCCTTCAGCTCCCAGCTTCACACCAGCCCTGGGAGGGTGGTGCTAGTGTTGGCAAATGGCCTTCTGGCACTCCTGGATGCAAAACTGGTCTCAAGGCCACACTGGGCCAGGAATGTCAGTCTCCAGCTTTGGGGGGCTGTTGGGGGCATGAAGGAGCAGAGTATGGCAACACTGGCTGTGCTGACTTGGTTTGAAATGATACTGCATCTTTCAGGATTTCCCTTGTATTTTTGACCGTCTTTACTGTATGCTCTCCAGTGAGTTGTATTTTCAAGCTTGGTGTTGTAAGATGCATTATCTCATGTTAACCTTTTTTAAAGACAAAAAGCAACCTATTTTGAGAGCTCTGACAGTAACCAGACTAATTTCTCTTCTCCACTGTCCTGTGCAGTGTCATTGCTTGTTGACTTGCTGGTTTCATTTTTTTGAGATACAAACTGAAATGAGGTTATTGGGTTGGGGGTTTTTTTTGTTTGTGTTTTTACCTATTTAAGAAATTGTGGAATAATGTTTACCTGATCTTTGTATTCTGTTTTTTCTTAACCTTTTTCTCATCTCAGACAATATTAGTGTTTACATTTGCAACTACCTGCCCTTTCAAATGCAGTTTTCAACCATTCTGAAACCAGCAGGGTACACTCGATTTCTTAGTAGTTTTCTTAGCTAAAATCCCAGATGGTTTCATTTTTTCTTCAGTATAATTTACCAGAAACAATTAACTGATGCATTTTTGTGTTGTCTTCCCCTTCAGTAGTTATGTTTTGTCTTTTCTGCACATCTATTAATAAAAATGTGAAATGAAAATATCCCGGTACTGTTACTTCCCTGTTAATTGAGTTGGTTTATTTGCATGGGTTACCTAAAGCTTTGAATAACAGCTGTTCACAAATTTGGTGGTGCTCCAGTATCAATACCTATACATATACATAAATATCTACAAGGTTACTGAAAAACTAAAGCTGCTGTTTGACAGCTGCCTACACCTTGGAGTAAAGAACAAACTGATTTGGAGAAGCACTTTGGCAAAAGGCCGTGGGCTTTGGTGTTATATTTATTTATTTATCTTAAGTCAGCAAAGAGGAGGCCAGGGAGAAGACTGTTCATGGTATCATATGACTGCAGCAGGATGCAAGGACTTGGGGTTGGGGTGCTGCTGGCATGGGGTTGGGGTGCTGCTGGCGGCCAGTTTTCTGGGGCAAGGTGCTTTGACCTCATGCAGAAGACAGGCAGAGGAATTGAGGTAATCACTGCCAAGCACCCCTTCAGGGTGCTTGCCCTGCCTGGCCCATGCTGTTCCCTCCAGGCTCAAGAGTAGAGAAGTATTTGTTTTTGCAGTGCTGAAATTAGCAGGACACATGTACAGGTGCTGCATTTGCTACACTTGACATTGTTTGCAGCACAGCAACAGCCAAGTCAAATGTGTTTGGGGCCTGAATGTTTCTGCTTCACAGCCATGCTGGAGGAATGGTTATGGCCTTGCAGAGCTGACTTCCTAGAGGAGTCTCCATGTTGGGGAATGAGACAGGATGGTGCTATCTGGGCCTTCTGACTGGGATCAGGCCTGCTTATAGCTCCTGTCTGGCTTCTATAGCACCAGCCTGCCTTGAGCTGACAGTAGCTTCTTGATCTAGCAAAAGGTGTTGTACCAAAACCAGGACAAACACTCCACGCTGCCCTGCACTGGACAAACCTGGCTGCCTCTTGTGCAGAGTAGTTGGGGTTTTTCTTTGGAGGGGGTTGTTGTGGGGGTTTTTTTTTCTCCATTTCCTTGATGGTCATGTGCAGCAGAGTAACCTTGGCTCTACCACCACTGTGGAACAGAGGCTTAGAGAGGAAATTGCTGCAGAAGAGCCCTGTTGGAGCTGACAATAATGAAAGGGGAAAACATCCTGTTTAGGCTTGCCAGGGGAGGGAAGGGAGGCAGTAAGTCTCCAGCCTGCAGAAACAGATTGCTGTAACCCCAGTGAAGGACTGAGCACTTTGCCTTATTGAACCTCACCACACACCTTCCTCCTGATGGAGGGGTAGTGGTTTTGTTCATATCTTTTACCTTCTGTGAGATAAGAATTAGGAGGAATGCAAAGTAGGTTCTAAACTTTAAAGAATATAAAGAAGTTTATTAACAGAACTAAAAGAAAAAGGAATAATAAGGGTCAGAATAAACCTTCAGAACACTTCCCCCCGTCTTCCTCCTTCCTCCCACTTACAACATAAAGACAAACTTGGGATTATTTCAGTCAGTTTACCACCTCTATAATAGTTTTTCATTGGTTCACTTAGGGAGAGGAGTCTCTTTTGCCCATGCTATGGGGCTTCTCCACAAGAAGCAGTCTTCTCGTGGCTCCAATGTCACAGCACAACAGCCACCTGGGGTGGTTTTCTGCTGGTATAAGAAAAGTCCTTTCTCTCGACTTACAGCTTTCCCCACAACTGTTTTTGAGTGTTCAGTCTTAGCTAATGGGGTACTATTTTAAGGATGAGCTGTTCAAGAGTAAAGGTTCTCTTCATCTATCTCTGGGATCATCTTCATCTCTAGGAACAGAGGTCTTCT
>VZRQ01005475.1:4744-22792 GCA_013397975.1 Machaerirhynchus nigripectus | reverse complement strand
TTGTTCGGGCTAATTGATTTTTCCAAAAGAAACTTTGCTTCCCCTGTCGGCTGTGCATTGTTTCTGTGCAGATCTCCGTGGATAATCGCCGAGAGCAATAACCATTCCAAAAGGAAAACTCATTTTGTGTGGGGAAACGGGACACCTCGGAGGACAGAACCTTTGTGCTGCCTTTGATTTCTTGTTATGGCTGAGAACTCTCCACAGAAGCACTTCTTGTTTTCCTGCCTAATGCTTGGAACAAACCTAAACCCCCCAACACTTCCAGGGAAGAGAAGGCAGCTTTTTGTGTGTGTTTCTAGAATATTCTAGGAACACAATATCCTTTCTGTCGTGCTCGTTAGCAAGGAGTGCCAGGTAATAATTTGCTAAATACTTCACAAGCCGAGTAATTTGTGAGCTGTGCTCTCAGGCCTCCCAAGGCAGGAGGGGATTCTGGATTTAGGGGTCCTGGCTGTGTTTTGGGGGGTCTCAGCGAGCTGGACCCCATTGCTGGTGGTAATTCCCTAATGAGGGGTTATGTCCTGCCCCTCCACACCCCCGCCCTGAATTTAATTCTCATCAGCCAGGCTCTCCACTTTGCTAATAACGATAGCAGCCACAAATAGCTTTCAACATGCCATTGACAGCCCGCTTGGAGAGAGCACTTGAAATAGTGGTAGACAGCTGAAAGTACCCATAATTGTGCGCCCGAGTGAGAACCACACTGCTCAAGGGCCTGATTTTCATGTGCTTAAAGAGACAATATCCTGGTTTCAACAAATGCTGCTGGTGCTTCATGCCTCGTGTGATTTAGTCCTCCTCCTCCGCCAGGGAGGAGGGTTTGGGGGGGATCTGGAGTGCCTGGAGGGGGCTGTGGGGTGCAGAGCCTTTGGAAAATCACTTCGGGGTGGGTGAGGACGGAGCTGTGCTTTGGAGAAGAGGAGGGACTTTTGGGGCCTTGCAAGTGGGAGCTGTGGGATGGTGCCGGCGCCGTGTTCCTGCATCCCATGGATGGGGCTCCCATCACCTTTGGCAGCCCCACCAAGCCCATTTCCAGGGGTTTAGGGATGCAGTGTGTGTGTGTGTGTAGATGTATTTGTACCTTCCCTGGGAATGGTCACGTTCCCAAGGCTGCCAGAGCTCCAGGAGCGTTTGGGTAACACCCTGAGGCACAGGGTGGGATTGGTATGGTGTCTGTGCAAGGCCTTTGATAATCCTGGTGTTCCCTTCCACCTCTGGAGGTTCCCGGAGTTAAGGATGCAATATGGTTGTTTTAGGATGTTTTCCAGGAGGAGGAAGGGCAGTGCTCTGTGTTCAGCACCTTCTCTCCATCCTTCATCCCACTGCATAAATCCAGGAGCAAGGGCAGGCTGGACTTGGGGCTGGTGGGGCCCAAAATCTGTTCTGAGGCTCCACCTGCCATGGCCTGGTGGGATTCTCTTCCCCATGGAGAGTCTGTTCCATCTGGGGGACGGATTGAGGGATGTGCGACGTCTGCAGGGTGTTTTGGGGTTGTCCTGTGCAAGGTGTTCTGGGGTGTTCTCTGCAGGGCGTTTGGGGTGCCCTGTGCAGGGTTTTTGGGGATGCTCCCAGCATGGCGATGCCTGTGGGACTGGTTCCTGCAGGCAGCTCCATCCTCCCAGGAACAGGGAGCCCAGGAGGGGTCTGTGTCCGCTCCTGTGCCGTGAGGGGTGCTGGGGTCAGCCTGGGGGGTCACCCCGGGGCTGGGACGTCCCTGCAGTCCCCGTTTGCCTCATGGACATCCAAAGCTGAGACAATTTGGCACAAGGAGCATCCCTGCTGCCCAGAGCCCTATCCGGGGCTGTCCCCCCCACCCCCTGGATCCAGCCTAGAGCTCTGCACTCCCAGATTTTGGGTCATTTTAAGGCTGCTCTGCCTCTCCCATGACTGACATCCGGGGGGGTATTTTTAAATTCCCTCTGCCCCATCCAGGTGTAGAGATGGGAGCGCGGGGGAGCCGGAGCCGCTGGGCACAGCCAGCCCCAGCTATTTAACACCGAGCCGCCGCCGCTCCGAGCCCATCGCGGCTCCCGACGGGTGCCAGGAGCAGCTCCCTGTGTCCCCAAGTGCTTCGGATGCTGCTGGTGGCTCTGGCC
Organism: Machaerirhynchus nigripectus; assembly: GCA_013397975.1. Classification (NCBI taxonomy): domain Eukaryota; kingdom Metazoa; phylum Chordata; class Aves; order Passeriformes; family Dicruridae; genus Machaerirhynchus; species Machaerirhynchus nigripectus. The sequence goes on along the minus strand of VZRQ01005475.1, from coordinate 20,693 downwards.
ATTTTAAGAGCAGGTGACAGGAGCCTCAGCCGGGGCCAAGTGCTCCCAGTGTTGATTTATCACCAGTGCAGATGTTTTCTCTGGTTTCACCCTCCCCTGCCACTGAAACCCCACCCGGCAGATTCTTGGCAGGGGCACGGAGTGAGGGGGGATTAGTTGGGATTTCAGGTTCTCCCGACTCCTTGGACTCCTTGCCCTTTTTAACAACCATCAGCACCCCTGTGCCAGGGGGAGTATCCTGGGGTTGGCTCCCAGGGGTGTTGGGGTGGGTGGGAGCCTCTCCCCGTGCCCTGCTCCGGGGGTTTTACCCGCCCTGGTCCAGGGAAGATGCAGGGCAGCAGAAGGGGATGCGGAGCCCGGCATTGCCATGGCAACCTGCGGTGGGAATGGAGGCTTTCCTTGGCAGGAGCAGCTCGGGGGCTCCGTGGCTCTGGGCAAGGTGATGAATGAGCCCTGTGAAGGGGAAGGTGCTGGGCATGGAGCCCTCCCCTGTCCCTGGTGTTCCGGAGGATCCCTTTCCCTCCCGGTTAAAGTTTTAATGGGGACAACTGGAGTTCAATGTGCCGGGGAATGGGAAAAGGGAAAGTGAGCAAATATTTAAAGACGATTGAATCTCGTGTTCACAGGAAACCTCACGGTTGTAAACATAATATTTTGGACATCCAATATCTCTGTGCTCGCTGGATCCCACGTGGGAAGTCTCTTTCTGTGTGGAACGGGGAGTTTGGCTTCACATCTTGCTTGGAGGTTTTGGATTTAAAGATGGAAGCATCACATGTGTTGTTGGTCAGGGCTGTCCGGGGAAAACCCAGTTCCTTGCCTTCCTGCTCCATGGAATCAGCCTGGCTGGGTGCTGTGTTTTTCCCAGGGTGCAGCCGAGGGAAGCTGGTGCTGGCACCGCTGTTTTCCCCTCAGACACAGGTCAGGTTTGTTCTAGAACCCGGGAGCTGGCCAGGCAGAGCTCCCGGAGCTGCGGCCGCACTTGCTGCATCCCAAATCCAACGGCTGGAGCTGGAGGAATAAATCTTTAATGGAGCTGGAGCTAAATACAATCTGATTGAAGTGCCAGTGCCAAAAAGCCTGGAAGGAGCTTTTCCTGTGGCTGGGCACGGCGGTGGCACCACGGGCGGCCGGTGGCACGCGCGGTGCCAGCCCGGCTCCTCCGGCCACGGCGCCGGGGCTGGGCTTGGATTCGGCACTCGGAGCTCCCAGCCCGGTTCTGTGGGAGCAGAGGAGCTGTCAGGTGTTGTGTGAGTGTTGGGTGCTGAAAACCTTGTGCTGGCCAGAGCCTGGCCCTGGGGACAGGGGTCACGATAGCGAAGTGTCACTGCAGCGATAGGACACAGGGAATGGCTTCCCGCTGCCAGGGGGCAGGGATAGGCGGGATACTGGGCAAGAACCCTTCCCTGGGAGGGCGATGGGACACTGGTTGCTGTGACTGCCCCATCCCTGGAAGTGTCCAAAGCCAGGCTGGAGCAACCTGGCCTCCTGGAAGATGCAGGGAGTGGAACTGGATGAGCTTTGAAGTCCCGACCAAACCATTCCAGGATTCCATGATCCCCCAGCTGCCTGCTGGATCCACGCATCTTCACGCTCAGGGCCGTGACGATCCCGGTGACCTGGTGGCTGTGGCCAGGGTACCCGAGTCCAAGCCGTGGTCACTTCCAGCCGTTCCTGCCTTGGCACAGTGTGCCAGCACGTTCCCTGCCTCTGGAATTGCTAAGAAAAGCATCAGGTGTAACCCAATCACCAGGAGTGCTTCTGGAGGAGAGGATGGCCAGGAATATTCCCAGGGCTTTGCAGCCTGTGGGGAGCTCTGTGGGGACCCCTTGGAGTAGGACCTGGAGCTCTGGGGTCTGTGGGGTGGTTCCGTGCGTGGGGGTGACTCCAGGCTGGGGGAGATCAGGATTTTCCTGGTGTCTCCCTGCTTAGGGTGACGCTGGGAATGTTGGTTGTGCTCATTGGACTGGTGTTGTAAGAGCAGTGTGCCCCAGCCATCCCCAGCTCCTCACAGCAAAGGCTGAGTGTCCGTTGGGAATTTTACTCCGAATTAGGATATTTGGGGATTTTCCTTGAGAACAGGCAGAGCCTGGGTTGGCTGGGCTTAAAACCCAGAGGTGCTGCAGGACCTGTCCCGGGGAGGTGAGCTGTGGGATCAGGAGGGTGAAGCCTTGGGATGGAAATGGGGTGATTTGGGGAGCACGGGGGGGTTTGGGAGCAGGGGGTAGCTGTGGCTGTCCCGGGAAGGAGGCTCCTTGCCAGCAGGAGGCCGGAGCTCTCCCAGTTAATCACTTGTGTTATTGATAACAAGCTGCTGGGGCTGGCGGAAGGAATTTCGGGGCGTTTGATTCCGTGCCAGCGCTCGGCTCCGGCCATTGTTGTGGCGCTGGATCCTCGCGGCCGCTCGGCCGTGTTTGACTTGGAGCCGGAGCTGTTTTCACAGCTGCCTCGGCCAGGAGCAGCCGCAATTAACCCCTGGGAGCCGGGACACGGCCATCCCGCCAGGAGCGTCCCTGGGGCCGGACATGGGACACGGCCATCCCGCCAGGAGCGTCCCTGGGGCGGGACACGGGACACGGCCATCCCGCCAGGAGCGTCCCTGGGGCGGGACACAGGACACGGCCATCCCGCCAGGAGCGTCCGTGGGGCGGGACACGGGACACGGCCATCCCACCAGGAGCGTCCCTGGGGCGGGACACGGGACACGGCCATCCCGCCAGGAGCGTCCCTGGGGTCAGCCCTGCAGGAGAACGTTATGCCGGGGAACCGTTCCCACAGTTCGCTGTTAACCTCCCCCAGAGTGCAGCTGGCGGGTGTTGGTGGATCCAGGTTGTTTCCAGAGCCGGATGTGAGGGTGGCAAAGGGAATCCCACCTGTGGGGAGGGAGCAGAGCAGACCCCCAGCCCTGGTGGGGACTCAGCTCCCTGCACGGGGCGGGTGGCCTTGGCTTTGCCGAGGTTTCCTTTGGAGAAACCAAACGCCTGCCACAGCCCTGGGAGCGGGAGGAGATGGAGAGGGCCACCAAAGCCTGGATTTCCTGGGATCCAGCCCTTCTGGAGAGCAGCAGCTGCTCCCAGCAGGTGCCTGGCTACATTTTCTTGAAGCCAGGGAAGCCGAGGCTGGTGTGACACTGCCAGGGCTGGTCCAGGACACTCATCCATGGGGGAAAGGGGATGGAAGTGTCCCCAAGGAGCAGGGATGTGTCCCTGTGCTGGAGAGCTTGAGGGGGCTTCAAGCTCTCCAGAGTGCCTCTGCTGGGAGCTGCTGCCTCCACCTGTGGGGCTGGGAAGGGATGGAGAGGGGATGCACAGGAGGGATCTGTGGGATGGGACAGGGAGGGGATGCACAGGAGGGATCTGTGGCAGGGGACAGGAGGGGACAGCGCTGCTGCCAGGAAGCCTCGTGCCATCCCCTCCGTGGGAGGCTGCTGGGTGCTGACCGTTGCTTTTTCTTCTTCCCTTTTTCCAGACAGAAATTGCTAAAAGACTGAACACGATTTTAGCCCAGATCATGCCTTTTCTGTCACAAGAGGTAAGGACTTTTCCACACCCTCTTTGAGGGGATGCAGCGTCTCCCGGGGTTTCCCCTCCCTGGGAGGTCCCTGGGGGTGTGAGGAATGGGGTTTAAATCCTGCCTGTGTGCCGCAAAACCCTTGGGATGGGTGGAGCTGGGCCCTGTAGGGACTCTGCTGAGCTTGGGGGGCTGCACTGAGCCCAAAAGGCTGCGAGGGGCTCCCCCCTTTCCCGGAGGAGCTGCTCCCTCACCCCACGGAGCTGGGAGGTGCCTCCGGGTTGCTGCACCCGAAACGGGGCAAAAAAAAAATAGGGAAAAATAAGGCCCAGAAGAGGGGGGGACCATGTCTGGGGGGGGTCCTGTGGCTGACGTGGCCCCTCTGTCCCCGCAGCACCAACAGCAGGTGGCCCAGGCTGTTGAACGTGCCAAGCAAGTGACAATGACGGAGTTGAATGCTATCATCGGGGTACGTGGACTTCCCAATCTGCCTCTCACCGTGTGTATTCCCCTTTTATTCCTATCATTTACCATATCCAGAGGCAACCCTGCGCTCAGGAGGGCAAAGAGGGCGGCTCCCAGTCCCCGGCCATCCCAAAACACCAAAACTGCCCCAACCCCACGGCTCCCGGCCGTCCCAAAACCCCAAAACGGCCCCAATCCCGCACCCAGCAGGACAGGGCTGGGAGCTGCTGCCTCCCCGGCAGCTCCAGGATTCCAATTGGATGTTCCCCGTGGGGCTGGGGAGATTTGGGATGGGAGCCTCCCGCTGCCCCTGAGGCCAGGCTCGTCTCTGCCGGGCTGTTGGTGTGGAATGTGCTGTGCCCCTGGCGGAGTTGTTGTTCCATGCATTTGACCCTTTCCCGCACAGACTGAGGGGTTCTGATTGAAAATTACCAACTTTAATTATTCCTTTAATTGCTGTCACTGTCTCAGTCCTGCAGCGAACCCCGGGACATCGGAATTCCCAATCCACGTCTGGGCAGGTGGCTCCAGAGCTCCTCTGCCTTTGTTTCCCAGAAAATACTCATTTATAATTACTTCTAGTTTTTAATAACTATTTGCACTTCTTAAGCTTCGAGGATCTTTATAATTCTCTGCGTTTAACTTGTTTTTCCGTCCATTTTCCTGTGTTTATGGGTGTCACCAACTGTGGGATCGTGCTCCGGGCTCCTGCAGCCTTTGGGGGTGAGGAAGCAGCTGGATCCCTCGTGGTGGGGCCAGTGGCACTCGGGAAGTGCCCCGGGAACAGGAGCTGGGTTTTGGGGTGACACTGCACCCTGCCACGCCCAGCCTCCTGCTGCTCCTCAGCCATTCCAGGTGGCTTGGATGGAACAGGGATGGAGCTGCTGGAGGAGCTGCTGGAGGTGGCAGCCTGGAGCCCAGGCAGCTGGAGCAGATATTGGAATTCAATTAAGGGGAATGAGCGAGGCCCGTGACCCCCATTCCCGAGGTAATTGCTTCCCTGGATCACGGCAAGGCCCTGCTGTCATTAAGCAGCCAGCCCAGCCGTTTAATCACTTCCCTGACGAACTTCCAGCGGGAATTATGGGCATCTCCTCCTGGAGTGGCTGGGCAGGGAGGGACACGGTGCTGGCAGCAGCTGATCAGTGATCCCGTGGCCTTCCGTGGCTTGTCCAGGAGGGCAGAGCTCAGCCCAGAGGTGTGGAGCTGGTTTGGGCCTTGGGTCGGTACTCCTGCACCTGCTCCAGTGCTTCCCAGAGCAGAAAATCCAGAGGATTTGGTGCTTTTTCCTCCCCTCTGTGCACGGAGTGGGTTGTTACTGTAGGGCTGCTGCTGGCAGGAGGTGATGGTGATTCCGTGGCCTCCCATGGCTCGTAGAGATGGTTCCAGGCCCATCCCGGCACGTGGAGCTGGTTTGGGTGGCAGCTGCAGCCCCGGAGCCCCCAGGCGCAGAGGGTTTGGTGTTTTGCCCTGCCCTCAGCAGGTTGTTTCTGTAGGGCTGCTCACGTGGACACGTCCCTGGGTTGGTTTGCTCAGCGCTGGGGCGCGTCCCGGTGTCCCTGGGGAGCCGTCACGGGGTGGCTCCGCTGTCCCCAGCCTGCCCCAACACCCCGGTGCAGGAGCTGTGGCACCCAAACCCCCCCAAACGGTGCGAAGCTCTTTTTTTGCCCCTTTTGAGGTCAAGAACCGTTAATTTTATGCATCTGGGCCATTGTCTCGCAGCTCCTGTGCTCGAGGCTCGGCTGAAATGGAGCCTTGATTTGGTTGTAGCCCTGGAAATGATTTCCCTGGAAATGATTAAACTCCGTCACTAAATTTAACGCCGGCGCTGAACTGAAGTGCTGAACCATTAAATCGGGAACAAAGGCATGGAGCGTGATGGACATAATCCAATTAAAGCCACTCCGCCACCAGACACTCCTTGCCAGCCTTCCTCCCAAATTTGGAGCCTCCTCCCATCTCCCCATCGCTGTCTGGCACCGCTGAGGGACCCCAGGAGCAGACGGCTCTGTGGGCGCTGGATTTGCAGGATTGTCATCCACAGCCTCCCATTGTCCTGGGATATCGGGGACATCACTCCCTGAGGAGCCCCATTGGTGTTGGAATTCCGTGGGAGCCCCAGAGCAGCATCCTGAGGGATCTGAGGTGTGGATGGGCTCCGTGGCTCCAGGAGGGTTCCGTGATCATGGAATGCTGCTCCAAATCCTTGTGCTGTGTGTGTCACCTGCCCACCAGGACCTCGATCCCTGTGCGGGGGGACTTGGGGTTCCCAAGGAGCCTCCCCATCCCTGGAATGCTGTGGCAAACCCTCACCCGGTGGTGTTGTTTAAACACAGCCTTGGGATAGGGATGGGAGGGAAGGGAAGGGGCCTTTCCAGCAAAGGACACTTGGAGCAAATGGGATCTCTGTGCCACCGAGTACCAGGTGGGGTTTGTCCCCCTCCCTGGAGTCTCCAGGATGTTATTCCCGAGGGACGTGCAACGACCGCTCCGTGGGCTGACACCAGCACGCAGAGTGACAGGAAGGATGGTGAAGAGGGGACCTGGGAATTCGCAGCACCACCCCAGGATCTGCTCCTTGGCTCATCCTCCTCTCCTTGCCGTGGGAATGATCCAGCTGGGACATGGCTGGAGCTCTGCAGCCCTGCTTTGGGATCTTGGCTGCCCCAGGGACACAGGGATGAGGCTTCAGGACATCCCACACGGATTCTGCTCTGCGCTTCCTGCTGCCAGAGGGGAGAACACCAAAACCACCCTGAGATGTTGTGTTGGGCCACCAGGATGTTGTGTCCTGGCCTTGGTTCCCACAGCCTGTGCGGGACTGTTCCTGCAGCTCACCGAGCCTGTGGATGGATTTATCTGTTGGCAGCCTAAAAACCAGGAAGAAATCCCAGTTTTCTGCTCCGCTGGAGCAGCTCCGGGTGCTGATTCTTCTCCTCTGAGTGCTGGTGCCTCGCTTGTGGTGGGGCTGTGCTGTCCCCTGGGTTATTCCAGGGCTGGGATTCCCATCGACATCCCGGGAATGGAGTGCTGCTGTTCCACGAGGCCACGTCCCTCTTTTGGGTGGGAAACTCCTGGGATGAGTTACAGCGTGCAGATGTTCCCGGAAGCTGGAGATTGTTGAGGATAAAATATTGGATCTTGGTGTATTCCAGGGATGGGCACCGCTGGAGAGCTCCCAGGAGAGCAATGTGGGAATGGTTGGAGGTGCTGGAAAATGGTGCGGGGCCGTTCTCCGGGATGATGCTCTGCTACAATGCCCAGCCCTGTTTCTCCCTCAGATGGGTGGAAATCCTGGGAAATTGGAATGGGAAGAGCCAAGGATCTGTTCCGCTTGTTTCGGTGCCGGAGGAGGGATCCTGGCACCGCGTGGCAGGAGCAGCTGAGGGCCCGGCCTCGTGCCCCTCAGCCCCAGCTCTGCTCCACGTCCTGGTTTAGGGACACTCCTGGAATGGCCATCCTGAGGATGCTTCCCGTCCTGCTGGCAGAACCAGCTCCTGCTTTTTGAGGGCGCAGGGATTTATGGATTTCCTGCAACAGAGGCCTAAAGGCCTTCTCCACGGGGCATCTGCTCCAGCTGGGATCCTGGAGCTGCCTGGAAGGAGCTTTCATGGATCTCCTGTGCCTGGGACCGCAGCTCCTGCCTTCAGCTCCCACCCGGGATCTTGTCCTGGGTGGGGATTTCCCTCTCCATCCCACAGGGATGAGAAAGCAGCTCTGGAAAGGGGTGGGTGACCCAGCCAGGCCTGCTCTGTCCTGCTGTGTCCGTGGAGTGGGACAGGACATTGCCCCTGCTGCTGCCCAAAATGGATCCTTCCACCGGGAATGGGCGGGAGCTGTTGCCCAAAACTTGGACTTGGTGTGGGGAAACTTATAATGGAATCCTGGAACGGTTTGGGTTGGAAGGACCTTAAAGCTCACCCAGTGCCACCCCTGCCATGGGCAGGGACACCTTCCACTGTCCCAGGGTGCTCCAAGTCCTGTCCAGCCTGGCCTCGGACACTTCCACGGATCCAGGGACATCTGGGTGAATCTTCTGCAGCTCTTGGGAAGATGTGCCGCGAATTTCCTTGCTGGAACTGTTGGGAACACTGACGGAGCCCTCCATACCTGCGGGTGTCCATTGGGCTGGGCCTTGTGCCAGCAGGTCCTGCTGTGCATCCCTGCCCCTCGGAGTGTCCCAGGAGAAATCCTGACCCAAGCTGGTCGTGGGGACCTGGGGGTTCTGCTGCAGCCCAGGTGTCCCCTCATTCCGGGTGTCCCCTCAGTCCAGGTGTCCCCAAGCCGTGATTCCCAGTGGTGATGTGACTTCCCTGGGAGCTGCTGGGATGCTGCTGGAGGGGCCGTGGGTGCAGGCAGGAGGGTCCCAGGCAGGGGCAGCAGCTCCAAACCCTCCTGGCTGGACCAGGGATGGCCTGGGGACTCTCGGAAGCGGCTCCTTTGATTTCAGCTGGTTTTCTTCCAAGGTTGTGTTTGAAATAGGGAATGTGCTTGGTTTTCCCTTCCTCTCCCCAGCGCTGCAGTTCAGCTTTTTCCAGCTGAACTGGAGCAGGCAGTGAATCTCCATGGCTGGATGAGTGCTGGGAGGGCTGGGATTCACTCCCAAAAAAGCCCTGGGAGCAGCTGGGGGCCCTGTGCCATCCCGGCTGGGCCGCAGCTCCAGGGAATGTGGGGGGTTACGTCCAGCCCCACGCTGGGAATGGAGGATCCTGCAGGATTCATCCAGTGCCGGGGCGCCCGGTGATGTTGGAAGGGGTTGGGAGCAGCAGGATCCTGGGATGCGACCAGGACATTGTGTGGAATTTCCTTCTCCCCATGAAGCACCTGGAAGCTGCTCCCGAGCAAATAAGCAGAACTTCCCTGTCCTGAGCTGTCTGGGAGGCTCCTGGGTGCTGGAATTTTCTCTCCCTGACTGGTTTAGCAGCTTCCCTCCAGCCATGGAGTCTCTCTGCTTCCTGGGTGGGATTCCTGGATTTTTTTTTTCCTGTTACTGCTGGAAAAGCCAAACTAACCACGTCGGCAAGGATGAGTGTTCTGGGAATGCAGGATGATCCCAGGGGCTGTGCTGTGCTCCTGCTGTGGCTGCGTCCTGGGGATTGTCCCTGGGCACCTCTGTCCTGCTGCTAACGGGGCTTCTCCTTGCAGGCATCCAGCGGGGCCGCTCCCGGGAGCATCCCCGCAGCGTGACCCGGGAATGTCCCTTCCCGGCGCCGCCCCCGATCCCCGCTCCCACGCCCCCTCCCCGGCTCACTGGTGCTTTCATTGCAGCAGCAGCAGCTCCAGGCCCAGCACCTCTCCCACGCCGCCCACGGGCCCCCGGTCCAGCTGCCGCCGCATCCCTCGGGGCTCCAGCCGCCCGGAATTCCGCCGGTCACCGGCACCAGCTCGGGGCTGCTGGCGCTCGGCGCCCTGGGCAGCCAGGCCCACCTGGCAGTGAAGGACGAGAAGAACCACCACGACCTGGACCACAGAGGTGAGAGGGGCTGCTGCTCCCGCGGCCTCTGCTGCTGGAATTACAGTCCTGGGATGGCTCGGGTGGAGGGGAGAGAGATGTTGTCCAGGGCAGGGACACCTTCCACTGTCCCAGGCTGCTCCAGTCTGGCCTTGGACACTCCCAGGGATCCAGGGGCAGCCACAGCTTCTCTGGGAATTCCAGCCCAACCCCTCCCCACCCTCCCAGGAAACAATTCCTTCCCAGTATCCCATCTGAATCTCCCCTTCTGCACTATGAAGCCATTCCCTGTGTCCTGTTCTTCCATCCCTTGTCCCCAGTCCCTCTCCAGCTCTCCTGGGGCCCCTTTAGGCTCTGGAAGGGGCTCTGAGCTCTCCCTGGATCCTTCTCTTCTCCAGGTGAACATTCCCAGCTCTCCCAGCCTGGCTCCAGAGGGGCTCCAGCCCTGGGAGCAGCTCTGGGGCCTCCCCTGGATTCATTCCAGCAGTTCCACATCCCTCTGATGTTGGGGGAACACCCTGGTCCAGTCATGACTCATTTCCCACCACCCCATCCCTCGGGTCAGCTGCACTCAGGTCATGGGATTGCACTTTTAGGGATGCGGAATTCCCTAAATGATGCTCAGCCTTTGGTGGAGCCTGGCTGCAGTTCCTGTGCCCTTGTTCAGCTGTGCCTTAATGGCAAAGCAGCCTTCCTCCTCCTCCTCTGCATCACCCTCAAAGCCTTCCTGTGCTCAGGGATCCAGCTCTGGGCACCAGGAGCTTGGTGGTTTTTCCTATCGTTAGGGATCCAACCATTTTTTGAAGATCGAAGGATCTGTGCTTCCAGGTGCAGTGTTTGGGATTGTCCTGGCAGATCCCCCTGTCCACCAGCATAGGAGGATTTGGGATATTTCCCCTCCACGTTCCCGCTGGCAGGGCGGGTTCCCACAGCCTCTCCAAGCTGTCGGGCTCTGCTGGGGGATTTGGGGTGGAAAAAAAAAAAAGCAGTGAGACAAAACTATTGGGAGGAGTTACCCAGTTCCATTCCTTTTCCTGCATGGATTCAGATGGCCAGAGATTCCAGGGAAAACGGGGCTGCTCGGGGACAAATGAATGGCTGAACCACATCTTGGATGTGGAGCTGTGCACCCAGGGCTGGGGGGTGACTTCAGGGACCCGAGGCTACTGCCATTCCCTTTGGATTCAGGGCATTTCCAGCCGCGTTTGGCCAGAAAAATCTCATGGACAGTGAGGAAGGGGCAGGAGTTGGATGGGAGAGATGGACGGAGGGAGATTTTAAAGCCAGACAGGGCTTGAGTTTAAGGGTTTGAGTTAAAAGCATGAGGAGGTTCTGGGTTTATTTTCCTGGTTTAAGACTTCTCCTAACTTGCTTTATTTTCCCGTCTCTTTGTTTCGGCTGTGCCCTCCCCTGTGCCCTGGCATCTCCTGAAGAGCGAGACTCAAGTGCAGTAAGTTCCACTCCTTCCTTTTGCTCCCAGTTTTTGCTGGCCGAGTTTTATTTATCCTTGAGAAACCCACCTGGTGGCTGGGAGCTCCGGGCCTGCCTTTGGCACAGGTCTTATTAAATCATAAACCAGGCAATGAAATTCCTCATCCTGCCTGGAAGAGCTGTGCTGGGGTGAGTGGAGTCACCTCCTCCGTGGGGGTTTGGAAATTCGATTTAAATCCCTGTGTTTGTGGCAGAGCCTCGGGAAATTCCATCATTGTGACTGAGTGAGCGTGGTCAGAGCCGGAGTCCTTCGGTGGTGGGGGAAGCTGGTTTATTCCTGATCACTCTCCCGTTAGCTGGGGTCGTCTCCGCTGGGATGGGTGTGCTTATTGCTCCGTGTTAAGCAGCACTTGGAAGCTCGAGCAGTTCCTAACCAGGGAAATCCCTGGATTTTGGAGGGCTCTGACACCCCGGAGGCTGCCCCTGGGTGATGGATTCCCTGGGAGCAGGGATGGAGGGGATCTTGAGGGTGGCAGGAGCTGGGTGGGGGCTGCCCTGCTCATGGAGTGGGGCTGAGCCAGAACCTCCCACCCCGGTGTTCAGGGAAAATGGGACGTGGAAGGGGTTTCTCCATGGAAAGGGCCGTTAAACTTTGGAAGGGACAGCCCAGGGAGGCGGTGAGGTGTCTGAGGAAGGCCTGGACGTGTCCCTCAGCGCTCTACGCTGCTGACAAGGTGGGGCTGGCTCCCAGGTTGGGCTCGGTGATCCCGGAGGTCTTTCCCAAGCCCAGCATTCCGTGTGAAAAGCTGCCAGGACAAAGCCCGGCTGAGCTGCGGCTCCGCAGCGATTTCCTGCCAGCCCCGAGCCCACAAACGGCCCTTTGGAGAGCGGGGAAGGGAAGTGCTCTGCGAGGGGGGAGGCAGAGGGGAATTGGGCATCATTAACCCGCTCCTCCGGCGGGCAGGGGGCCGTCGGAGCCGGGCAGCTTCCCAATCCATAAACTGCAAGCCGGGGTATTCCCCGTGGAGGTTTAATGTGTGCGATAATCAGCGTTAGTCATTCATATTTTCCCCAGCCTTTGCCTGTGCAATAAAAAATATTTAGTTCCTTGGCAGCGGGCCAGGAGCGGGGCTGAATGGATCGATGCCTCTAAATGCCTGACATGATTCTCTGGGAGCTGCGAGGGTTTTCAGCATGACTGCCTGGGAAGAAAGAGCTCCGTGTTATCCAAAGCTGCTTAGTGGGGACCGAGGAGAAACATGAACTGCTTCGGTTCTCCCTTTCAGCCGGGGAAGAAGGGCGGGCGCAGCTCAGCCGCGGCGCTGCTTAGCGGGGCTGGGGGAGCGGGGAGTGCTCCTGCTGCTCCGGGGGACCGGGGGGAGGCAAGGGGCTGTGCTGAGGGTGATGCAGAGTTGGGGCCAGGCATCCTCCTCGTTGCGCTGCCATGTTTGCTTCCAGTGTTTCCTGGGAATGCCAGCGTCTCCTGGGTTTTGCTGCTTGAAGCAAGGGCAGAATTCCCCCTGTGCCACAGGCACTGGGCTCTGCCATTCCTGGTCACGTGGGTTTTCCGGGACATTTTGTGGATGTCCTTTGGCTCCAGGGTCACGATGCAGCCGTTCCTTTGCTCCTCCTGGATGAGGCCTCCCAGCTCTGCTGGAGGAAGAACTCCTGGGCTCTGGAGCTTTCCTGGGAATGCCAGCATGTCCTGGGCTTCTCTGCTTGGAGCAAGGGCAGAACTGCCCCCAAGCAGAGCTGTGCCATGGGTGCTGGGCTCTGCTGTTCCCAGCGCTGTGGGTTTTCCCAGATGATTTATAAACAACAACCCCCTCCTGCATCTTCCTGCTCTGGGGGCATCCTCACAGCATTCCCAGGGCTCTCAGCGAGGCTGGTGTTGGATCCTGTGGCATGGCGGGGACCGTGGGGGTCTCATCCCACCGCGGGGACAGGGCCATGTGTGTCCCCTTGGGACCGGCTGCTTGTGGAGTCCCGTTTCCTTCTGTTCCCCCTTCAAAGCTTTTCGCATCTCCACAGAATAATTCCGTGTCCCCCTCGGAGAGCCTGCGGGCCAGCGAGAAGCACCGGAGCTCCACAGATTACAGCATCGACTCCAAGAAGCGGAAAGCGGAGGAGAAGGACAGCATGAGCCGATATGTGAGTGACAGGGATGGGCTGCGGTGGCCACGGCGACGCCTTGGGCCAGGGTTTGGGGGGGAAAAAGCAGGATTTGGGTGGTATTTTCCAGACGTGTTATGGGTGAGCTGGGGCATGGAACCATGGAATCATTCAGGCTGGAAAAGCCCTTTGAGACCGTGGAGTCCAACCATCCCCCAGCACTGGCAAGGCCACCATAATCCACATCCCCAAGTGCCACATCCGCTCCCCTGACTGACTTCACCCCTGCCCTGGGCAGCCCCTTCCAGAGCCTGACCACCTTTTCCATGAAGAAATTGTCCCTGATCTCCAGCCTGAGTGTCCTTAGGCTGCTCTTGGGGTGCTTTGGCTCCTCGGGGGGCTGATGCCCCAGTTTTCGGAGCTCTCTGTGGGGTGTGACACGTTTTGTGTTCCAGGACAGCGATGGTGACAAGAGCGATGACCTCGTGGTCGATGTCTCCAACGAGGTGAGGCCTGGGTGGCTCGGCCCGTGGCATGGTGTTGGTTTGGGATGTGGGGAGTGATTCCTTAGGGGCTTCCCAACGATGGCCTGAAGGAGGAGCCAGAGGGAGCCCTTCCCACTGTGGGAATTCCAACACTTTTCCCATCCCACAGGACCCCGCCACCCCCCGGGTGAGCCCAGCCCATTCCCCCCCGGAGAACGGCCTGGACAAAGCCCGCGGGCTGAAGAAGGGGGACGCTCCCAACAGCCCGGCCTCGGTGGCCTCCTCCAGCAGCACTCCCTCCTCCAAGACCAAGGACCTGGGCCACGTACGTCCCTTCTGCGGGGTCAGCGGGGCCCCGGATCCCACCAGCTGGAGCTCATCACGTGTTTTCCATCCCTTCCCTCCCCAGAACGACAAATCCTCCACGCCTGGCCTCAAGTCCAACACTCCGACGCCCAGGAACGACGCTCCCACCCCGGGCACCAGCAGCACCCCGGGGCTGCGGCCCATGCCCGGCAAACCCAGCGGCATGGACCCCCTGGGTGGGTACCGGTGCCACCGCGGTGTCACCGTTGTCCCCAGCACAGCTTCAGCTCGTCCCTGTCAATGGGGTCAGGGAGGGGGGATCAGGTTTCTGGGGACCTAATCCAGATGATGGTGTGAGGAGGGAGGTCCAGTCATGGGGCGAGCGGGGCAGGGATGAGGGGACATGGCCTCAAGCTGGGCCAGAGGAAGTCCAGGTTGAACATCAGCAGGAATTTCTTCATGGAAAGGGTGGTCAGGCCTTGGGAGGTGCTGCCCACGGAGAGCTGGTGGAGACCCCATCCCTGGAGGTGTCCAGGGAAGGCCTGGACGTGGCACTCAGTGCTCTGGGCTGGGGACAGGGGGGTGCTGGGTCAGGGGTTGGACTCTGTGGTGTGGGATGTTGGGTGTTTCAGTGCCCCCTGCCCGTGTCCCGCTCCCTGCCCGTGTCCCAGCCCTGACCGTGTCCGGCTCTCCGCAGCCTCGGCCCTGCGGACGCCCATCTCCATCGCGGGCTCCTACGCGGCGCCCTTTGCCATGATGGGGCACCACGAGATGAACGGGTCCCTGACGAGCCCCGGCGCCTACGCGGGGCTGCACAACCTCCCCCCGCAGATGAGCGCGGCCGCTGCCGCTGCCGCTGCCTACGGCCGGTCACCAATGGTGAGCTTTGGAGCTGTACGTAGCACTTTTAGCTCCTTTCTCGCTGGGGGGAGGGCGTGGGGGGCTTCGGGAGGCTGGGAGGTTGAGGCTCCTTCCCAAAGCCAGCTGTGGTTTGACATGGCCACTGTTGAAGGGTGGGGGTGGAGATGCTTCCCCGTGGGGTGACGTGCGCGTGCCACTGGCTCGGGGTTTCTCCTTCCCATTCCTCAGCCCCTTACCCATTCCTCTCACTAAACTCCTGTTTTAAGGTAAAACAAGGAGTCAAACGCTGCCATTAAAGCAGAGATTGGGGTTTCTGCCCTCAGGGTGCTGGGCACAGCTTGGCCGATCCCATCTCTGGGGGCTTGGGAACAACACGGGGAGAGGGATCGTGTCCCACCTGGTTCTTGGCAGACCCAAGACCTTTGGCTGATTCCCCTTCCTGCCAGGGGGAAGTACCAATGAGCTTTGAGCAGCAAGGGAAAAGTGCCCCAAAGTCCCCAAGGGGTCGTGGGTGGGAAGCTGTGTGGTGTTCCCAGCCTGTGTCCGGCCTCACCCGCGTCCGTGCATCTCTTGGCAGGTCGGGTTTGACCCGCACCCCCCCATGCGAGCCCCGGGCCTGCCCTCCAGCCTGGCGTCCATCCCCGGAGGGAAACCGTAAGCCCCGCTTGGATTTCTGTGGGATTGGAGGGGCTGAGTGGCCGGGAGGGAGAGGAGGGAGGGCTTCACCCAGGGCTGGCTCTGGGGACACGATGTGACAGCGGGCTGTCCCCACGAGCTCTGTCCCTGGAGCTGAGCCCTTTCCCACCCTGGCAGGGCCTACTCGTTCCACGTGAGCGCGGACGGGCAGATGCAGCCGGTGCCGTTCCCCCACGACGCGCTGGCGGGGCCCGGCATCCCGCGGCACGCGCGGCAGATCAACACGCTGAGCCACGGCGAGGTGGTGTGCGCCGTCACCATCAGCAACCCCACCCGCCACGTCTACACCGGCGGCAAGGGCTGNCCTCTCTTTTGCCCCCTTAAATGTCCCTTTTCCTCTTCCCTCTGTTAACATCCCTTTTCCTCTTTTCTCACCCTGTTGCCCTCTTGTCCCCATTGTGGTCCCTCTTCCTCTTCTCCCCATCATGCTCCCTTTTCCTCTTTCCCCACCCCATTGCCCTCTCTTTCTCTTCCCCCTTGCAGTCCTTTTCCTCTTCCCTCTCAACATCTCTCCCCCATTAACACCCCTTCCCTCTACCCCCTTCCGCCACCCAACTCCTCCCTCCCGTCCCCCGCGGTGCCTCACCGTCCCTTCCGTTCCCAGAACAGGGATAACTACATCCGCTCCTGC
>VZRQ01005474.1:161665-183038 GCA_013397975.1 Machaerirhynchus nigripectus | reverse complement strand
AGAGAGGGAGAGAGACAGAGAGAGGGGTAGAGAAAAGAGGGAGAGAGAGAGAAGATGGAGGGTACAGTCACCACCACGTGGGTTTCTGTGGCATCCTGCTGGCCCTTCTGTTCTTCACAGTGGTGGGTGTCCCCAGAGTGTTGTTCTGGAGGTACCACTTTATACAGTCCAAGTCCTGGGTATCCAGACACATACGTGCTGTTACCACAACTTGGAATGGCATGTGTATAAGCAGTTGCTTCCTTTCCCACAGTTTGCTATAGTGGGAATTTTTGTCTGTATAGATTACTCAGATTTGCCTCACCAGGCCTGGCATCCTTCATTTGTTGCATCCAGGCTTTTCTCACAGTCTGCACAATAGAATTTTGTCTGGTGTTCTAATTCCAAAGTTTTCGCCTCCATGTAGGCCTGAAATTAACACCTTCCAATTTTCCATCTGTGCTTGTTTTGGTGGCTTATCATGTGGGAACTTCCTCCTTTGACGGTGCTTTGAAACAAATTGGCTGCATTGTTTAAGTCCTGATAGTGACCCTCAGCTGCTCCTCACACAGCTTCTCCTCTAAACCATTACGATTTTCATAGCCCTCCTTTGGATGATCTCTAACAACTTTACATCCTTCATATTGCGGTACCCAAAACTGCACAGAGCACTCAAGGTGAGGCCTCACCAGTGCCCAGCAAAGCAGGGCACTCACCTTGAGTGGTGACCAATGTTGTGCCTGCTACTACCCAAGTTGTTCCTCCTGGCTGCCAGGGCACTGTTGACTCATACTCGCCATCAACCAGGACCTCTAGGTATCTTTCTGCAGTGCTGCTCTCCAGCAAGTATGGATCAAATATCAGACTGAGGTATTCACGGTCCTAAAATGGAAGGGGTTTCCTAGGTGCATCCTTTGAGTGAGTTTTCCATGAGGCACACCATTATTTCAGCATGTTTTAAAGCAGTTCTCTCTGCTCATTAGTGGCACCTGAGGAACAATGAGCACCACAAACCATTATAGCTCGCTGCTATGAAGAAAGTAGGAAAGAGTGAGGCAACATAGCATAATGAAATATTGAAATCAAATTACTATTTTTTTTTAGTAACACCATCTCTATGACTAGGAAGTGTTATAGAAGCAGCAATAACAGAAACACCTCTGTATTATCAACATCATTTCCAGGAGAAATTCAAAACACAGTCCCACACCAGCTTTTATGATCTATTCAAGCCATGACCAGTTCAGGACAGAGTGCAAACAAGCACCAAGCAAGCAAAGCTTTTTGGTACTGAAACACTTTAAAGATGTTATTCCTTATACTAGGGGAAATATTTGCTTAAGCAAGCCTATGTTAGACTTCTCCTAGCACACCAGAGTTGTCTAAAGCTTGAGAAATTCTACTTAGATCTCTGTAACAGGTTCAAAATCAGACTATCAGACTTTCAACCCCTGGCAGCACAAATTGCTCCTTTCTTTTGAAAGCAGGAAGACAAAACCAGAGTATATTTCTTTAATTATCATTCTTAAGAAAAGGTCAATGGAACATTTTGATTGGGTTCTGTGTATTTGGTATTCTTTAAAAACATGATGCAAAAGAAATATCTGCAGTTAATTTCCTTTTTCTTACTAAGTTACCAGAACACAAATAATATACTTCATAGAGGAAACTGTGGGGAAGCAGTATTAAATATAATTAAAGTGCTATTAACAGAATGTTTTTTTCAATGTTACCCTGCCTATATTTTAGGAAAGTGTTACCTCAATCATTCAATAGTTAAAGATCAGCAGACAGCATGCAGTATGGTCTTCAGTTTCACTTAAGTGGACGTTGAATAAACCAGTCAAGATAGAAAACTGTTTAATAAAGAGTTTCCACTACTTTAGTAGTTCTAATAGCATTAGATACAAGTAAATACTTTGTCTGAAAGCATTTTGGCAATATACAGTGTCTCTGGAAATTTGAGAGCTAGTTTCCAGTTCAGATAATGAAGTTGACAGAGGTAAAAATGCTGAATTACACATCATATTACTGTGTGACTTTCTGCTGACTTACAGAATAAATGTTGCATTGGCATATCTCATATTAGGGGTTTTTTAATATATGCATCTCCCAGCACCTCTAACAGTTGCTGATGTCTATTTATCTAATACTGACTGAAAAGCAATCTGTAGAGCATTTATTTAAGCCTGTGTCTTCCCTAACTGCCATTTCAGGCTTCACTTTCTGCTGGCTGTTTAGTAAGTCGCAGAGTTGATTTTTCCATGCCCATCTTAAAAAAAAAAGATAATTTAGAACAAAAATTAAAGACAGCAGTTTGAGATCAAAACACAGAATTCCTTATGCAAAAGTAAGATTCTAGTTAATTTTAAAAAAACAGCCTGGAAAAGGTTATGAAAGAAGGTGAGACGGAGTGACATCTTCACACAAAATCGAAATAGTGAACAAGTGCCTTCATGATCTTTCTTGGTAAGATTATAGCCCTTGTGAGTATTCTAGGTCAGATCAGAGGTTCCAGTGGCCTGGCACCCCACAGAACAGCTAGCTGTCTTCAGAAAACTCAGTATAAGGTAAGCATACAATTTTCCAGGACCCTTGTCTTGAGCTGATTTGGAGCTTAGGTCAGAAGTGCAAGTTTAGCAGCTATTTAAATTTACTACTGTCAATCTGTCCATGTACTTTGTCTGGCCTGTCTGGCCAGGCTCTTTGTATTCCCTTTTTATGAAAAAGGCTCCCAAAGTTATCTGGTGTTTTCTGTGAAGGGTGGCTTTCTTCTACAGAAGGCACGAGGTAAACTGAGTATGGATCTTCCGGCACTTGATGCATGTATTAGTAGACTTGTAGACTGGTTCAAAGAGCACCTTGACAGATTTAAGTAAGAAAAAACTGCTAGATGCAAAAGATATTTTTCACATCCACTCTCAGACACTGTCAAGCATGGGAGAATTACCTAGATACAGATAACCATTGCTATTTATAGTAATTACAACTTCACATTCCTATATCTAGGTCTAATTACAACATAATAATTAACTGAGAGCTAGATTATATTGTTTCCCACAGAACAAAATGACAGTGCCTAAGTATTTCTCAGACAAGAGGTATAACACATAATCCCTCAAAATGTCAACCCAAAGTCTAAGAAACTCTTGGCTGAATATGTATAGATATAGATACAGTCTTAAATATACATGTTAAAATTGTTCAGTTGGGATGAAACTTTCCATAGAATATATTCTGTGTTTCTAAGGTTTGCGATTTCAGCTTCCTGCTAGAATCACCTGCAGAAAAACTTCTGGAGATAAAACAATAGCTGTCAAGCATGTCGTTAAAAATCTCTAACTCACACAATGTGAACAAATTTGAGAAGTTTGTAGAGATGGAGTCTACTTCAGTAATAAACCAAGTGATACAGTTCATCCAACCTAACTAGATATTTTCACTTTCATTCTGAATATTCCTTACATACTACTCAAGGTGTTTTCCATGCCAAGCTCAGCACATTGTTTTTCTCCATTACTTGATGAGTTGCACAGGATACATTAGTTACTAACATGTTGCTACAGTGTAAATAAATTGTACAAGTTAGGTAAATTGCTAGTATTCAAAACAATTATCTGACAATATATTCATGCTGTCATTTTTTGCAGAAAATATGACACAGCATAAAACAAGGAAACAGAATAATCTTGAAAATTATGCCATTAATTTAAAGCAATGTTTATTACATCGATATAAATGGTTTAGTAATGGCAAAATGACTGTTTCTAGGAGACCACACACAAAAGAAAAGAAATTCATCCCCAGGTATCTATTCTTTAATTGTGTAGAAGATAATTTTGAACCATGGAAATCTTGAGTGGAAAGTTGTATAAATCACAGGTTTTCATAAGACTTCAGTGAGCCCAGGGCAGAGAAAGCAGATCATCTGTTGTGGGGTGTCTTCCTTGCTCTGACAACAGTTTCACTTTTGGGGACACACCTGGAGTACTGCATTCAACTCTGTGGCCATCAGCATAAATGGTTCAGACCCTGTTGGAGGAGCTCCAGGGGAGGGACACAAAGATGATCCGAGGGCTGGAGCATCTCTCCTATGAGGTCAGGGTGAGAGATTATGGTTGTTCAGCCTGGAGAAGAAAAGGCTGCACAGAGACCTTACAGCAGCCTTGCCATACCTAGAGGGGGCCTTCAAGAAGTTTGGAGAGGGACTTTTTACACGGGTGTGGAGGGAGAGGGTCAGGGGGAATGGATTTAAGCTGAAGCGGGGTAGGTTTAAGTTAGATACTAGCTAGAAATTCTTTACTGTGAGGTTGAGGACACAATGGAACAGGTTGTCCAGAGGAAGTTGTGTATGCCTCATCCCTGAAAGCATTCAAGGACAGGCTGGAATAAAGCTTTGAGCAACCTGGTCTAGTGGGTGGTATCCTTGCCCATGGCATGAGGGTTGGACTAGATTATGTTTAAGTTTCCTTCCAAACAAACCATTTTGTGGTTCTAATAATGCAGATAGAGACACAAGCAAGGAATCATGAAGGAGAGAAAAATGAAAACCTGACAGAGATGTTGGTTCTTCAGTCACAGACAAGTAGAACATGACAAGTAGACAATTAGGACACTACAAAGCACCAGCGCCTAGAACATCTGAGCAAGAATAATAGAAACACTAGCACTGTAGTTAGAGTTTCCCCTACTCCTCTAGTCTCAATGTAGCCATTATCAAAGGTTATTTCTGCTTGCCAAGGTCTAATACGCATGTCATAGTTTAACACTCAGCTGTTTTGACAAACGTTATCTCAACAGCTTTATAAAGGTCTTTTGTTCTGCCCGTAGCAGCTGCAGAATTTCAAGAGCTTGGGTAATTCTACGTATCTGATCTAATAGCACCACTTCACAAAAAGAAGCTGAATGTTCCTGTAATCATGAAGTGTATACTGTGCATAGGTGGAGACTTCTTCAGCTGCAGTCTGTTCTGCTCAGCAGTATTTGCACCCCATCAGTAAAACTTCACATTCAAGTAATGAAGGCAAGTAAGCAGTACAGTAAACAGACAGCTAT
Organism: Machaerirhynchus nigripectus; assembly: GCA_013397975.1. Taxonomy (NCBI): domain Eukaryota; kingdom Metazoa; phylum Chordata; class Aves; order Passeriformes; family Dicruridae; genus Machaerirhynchus; species Machaerirhynchus nigripectus. Next base: position 178,004 of record VZRQ01005474.1, on the reverse strand, counting down.
GCCTGAGATTTAGCTAACTGCTAACTTAGCTAATGACGAACAACTGAACATGATGTGAGAAATTACTGAATGTAAAAAAGAGGTGATTGGGAAGCTGATAGAGCTTACAGAGAGCAGCATGAGAAGTGAGTGGATTTGCCAGACGATTAAGTGGAGTTCAAAAAAGAGTATATGTAGGCTTTTAGAGGACAGAAACAAGAGGTGCTTGTGCGCCACAATCCTTTGACCCAAATTTGCTACACATTTCCATTTCAGTGCAAAAGGTTTGGGGTGGGTGTCACAGCAGCCAGGTTGAATTCTGTGTTAAAAAAGCAAACTCATTTTAGCTCCCGAAATGCACTGGCTTGTTCAGGACTGAAATAAACTTGCTTTATTTAAAAGACTTTTGAGGAGACAGATAGGTAGATAGATAGATAGATAGATGGATAGATAGGTAGATAGATAGATAGATGGATGGATAGATAGATACTGAAGCTTCTGGCTAAAAGGCCTCTGGAGTTGATTCACTATATTCAACAGAAGACCACCACTTCCTGTGCGTAATTGTGAGGACGAAATGTAACAATTGAGATCAAATTTGTGGCAAAATTGTCAGCTTTACAGTCTCTAAGACAAGTTCTTACACACATCTAAGCCACATTCTGAATTGCAGTATGCCTACACCACCAGTCTTCACTCTCTTTAGAACCACAACTGATATCTGCATATACAGTTCATCCTGAAATTCTCCCATTGTGGTACAGCCTCAAGAGCCAGTCTTTGAAATGGTGCTAAGCTGCTGACTTCAATTTGTTCGCTATAGCAGTGAGCAATTGCAAGGCCTAAGAGAAAGCTAAAGATTCCTGAGAGAGACTGTTCAATGTAGGTAATTCTTATATATTTGATTATTTCAAACATTACTGTATCAAGAAAAGCTTTACAATTTTTGTGCTTTGAGAGCAGGATCCTTTTCAGTAGTATTATCATTTAACACTAGAGGAGCAGTTCTGTGAACAGAGTGGGTATCCCAAACTTCATCCTTTGCTAGGAATGCCTTCCAAGCATCGTTCACACCAAAAGTGAATCACACCTGATATTCTCTTTAATGAAGAGAGCACACAACACTGAACATACAAAAATATTCACAAATGAGACAGTCTTTTGGCAGTCAGCCTGAGATACCATCTGGTCTTATAGCAGCAGTGGAATAAAGTTTATATTATACTCTACCCAAAAAAAAAATTAAGCAGGAATATAGTGAATTTTACTAGTGGTGTTTAATGGAAATGTCTGAAATCTACATGTAGCTGAAGGACATCGATGTATTTCCTACTTTCCTACAGTTTGGATCTCTACAATCTAACAAAGGAGCCATTCATCTGAGCAAGTAAGGATAACCAGTTTTGAAAAATAGATTATAAACAATATTTTAAAATATTCATTTCTAAAAGTATCTCTTTTTCTTTTGCCATCAATACCAAGATATTTTCTTGGAAGCCCATTCCTAGTATTAGTATTGTAAAGCTATCAGTAGCTATATCCAAGAAGAACAGTGATATTCACTGAAGTATTGGACATATGGCATTACATTTATTATTCATTAAATGATGTGAACTCAAGAGTTCCTGTTTCTTTAGAAATAAAAAGAAATGGCAGATCACAAATCTTCCTCCTATTTGGCTCCCTCTGCACTGCAATAGCAGTGCAATCTGATTACTGTGTAATCAGATCTTTTTTAACTGATCATTTGCAGTCACTATACCAAATGTGAGAGCTGCATGATTACAACAAAATGGAAATATTATAGATCAGCTGAAGGATTTCCTAAATATGTCCTCCAATTGCAAATGGGATTCAGAATTTTTAAACTCTCGTATTTCAGCAACAGTGGGATATCCTAAACCAAGGATAAAGGTATAGCTTTTTTGTTTTAAAGCTGTCACATCTTAGTCTCCCATACCAGAAGAAACTAAGCATTAGCTCAAGCTGCAGTACTTTGCAAAAGGCTAAAGAACTCACTAACCCTAGGAAAATAATTAGACCTGAATAGATATATTTTATCCTTGCATATTTTACTTCGATTAAGGGGAGAGACTTTTAGGAGATGTATATCCAGGGTGACCCAGTTGCACTCCCTTCTTAAAACTTTTACCTCCAAGCCAGTGTCCTGCCTTGTGCAGAGTTGTTGTAAGAGCACTCATCGCAAAAAAGCACCTTATTACAGCTGCAGCTATTCAATATCCGTGACATGTCCAAAACAAAAGCACAAGCACAAAAGAGAGAGAATCTTACTTTCTTTTCCCATAGTAAGAGACACAGGGACAGCATTCTTCATCTACTTAGCTACCTCAAGACTCCAGTAGTTCTATGTGGAATTCAAAGACATGTGCACAAGACTAACTCTGCTGTATAACTTTATCTGTAAATACCGTAACTCCCAGTGAACTTCAGTGATACATTTCCCAGCATTTTCAACACACACAGATTTAAATTAAATCTGTGTCCTACACAAGAAAAAGGAGAGCAGCTTTTATTTAGTCTGAAGCCCACCCTAGACAAGGATGCACAGTACCATTGCACCTCCAGCTCCCTCTTTCAGCTATTATCCTAGTTGACACATTTGACAATCTTTTCTGCAGCTATATCCACAAGCTAGAACATAAGTCCTCCTTAATGGCCTCTTCCATTTCATCTCTTTTTTAAGCATGTCACAAGTGATTCACAAAACCCTTCCATCATCATCTGAATAAAATTTTGAAATTCAACTCATCTCCAACATACCTGCATTTGAGATTTTAATGACTTGAAGTCTCCCTATTTCCTCTTCTTTCAGGACACCTGTCCACCATATCCATTTCCTGAGACCACTTGCTTGGTAAATTAGGCCCAGTGCTTCTCTTCATTTGACTATTTCAACAATGTGATGGTTTTCATTTCACCTTTGTTACAATTCTGCTCAGTGCATTACCCACCTGTCATCCTATGCAACCACAAGAAACTGCCTGAGTCTCATTAATCCCTTCAACCCCAAGATAATATTTCCACCCTTCTAATATATGAGGAAAAAACAGTATCTGTTTGCAAGGAGGTTGTCCAAGTGGCTAGAGCAAAAGAGTGATTACTGGACAGCGTTAAATTAAATGGTGAGCGTGTTCTTCTGCACAGGACATCCAGAATAGGGACGCAACCCTTAGTACACCTTAACAGTCAATTTAAAGCAAATATAGTGACTATGCCTTAGTTTTTAGTGTCACCAAGCTGGCAGTTAAGAATAGAAATAAACAAGAACTGGGAGTCATTTAAAAACAGCCTAAGCACTTTAGCTGACAATAGCACTTAGAGTGGTCACATTTAGTGTTTACTGGCCTATTTTATTACATTTCTTGACTTATTTACATTGTTTTAAAAAAGTTTAAAAGGTGCCCAAATATAGCTACAACAATGCTTTTATAGGTACAAACTTCTAAAATATACTATTAAACATGGAAAATACTTCTTTTTTTTTTCTTATCAAGAAAAGCATACTACACTCTGATTTGCAAAGTAAAACAGATACATTTTTGCACATGCATAAAAAAAGAGAAAAATCCAGATTCTCTTATGGCTACATAAATTAGACAAGGTTGAATGTTTCCTCTTGAAGTTAGCATAAAAAATTAGTTTATGTGAATGACATGCCTTACTTATTCTATTCTCTTTTTCTAGTTATGCATTGTCATATTAGTATGTATTAGAAATGTAATACTTATACTACTGAGACCATTGCACTCAGTAAGTCTAGCTTGAAACATGTTTTTGGTCTTTTTGCTGCAAAGTTATGAACAGGAGAATTTGAAAATGAAAATAAATATATATGCATACATAAATAAAATTATGTCCAGCAGAATCTTAATTATGTACCTGAAATTATTGGTTTTATTACCACATGCCACTGCATGTCAAATGAGTATCGTTTTTCATGTAAATTAAATAAATCACTATACAAAACCAGATTGAGACTGTTCTTGAAAAACCACTAGGTTATGCAAAAACATTTATAAGACCATGCTCATTTAGAGACTTTTTTTGACTGAAAGAGCAAGGTCATTTTCTCTGCTTTGAAGACAGGAGACTATTTTTGATAAATGATAACAATATCACAGACAGGTCTTTCTTAAAAGTATCAATTAGAAGTTCATACACTTGCATAAATGGACTCACGCATATGTAGTAAGAGTATAACCATACACACAATTTAATGTTGTGGTTCAAAAAGGGCTCCCTTGAACAGAACTCACGAGAATCAGTTGGTCTGAACTATTCTTTCCATAATGGTTGTATTGGGTCTGACTGGGATGGAGTTAACCTTCCCCATGGGTGCCTCACAGAGCTGTTCATTTGCGTGGCTAGATAGAAGGGTTGATAACACACCAGGCTTTGGCTGCTGATGAGCAGCACTGAGAGACACCACCAAGGCTGTCTCTCCAACCCTCCCCCCTCATCAGTATCCTGGGAGTGGGCAAGGCCTTGATGTCACCAAAAACAGGGAAACAAACACTCGATTAATTTATTAGGTTAGAAAGCTGACATTACTTTGCTAGTGGTGATGGATGTATGAGGAATTCTCCCCAAAGCATGCATGCCCTTTAACCTAACAGACCAGGTTATATTTTTGAAATTAACTCATATTCATCTCATTTCTTGAATGCATCCATATATGATAATTATTTCCATGGACTTACTTGGATACGGTTCCAGATCTACTGATCTTTTCTCCTTGAGAGTATTTCAAATACGTAGTCAGATCTACTCTGATACGTAGTTCTCTTATCAATCTTTATTCTGACTTGTTCTCAAAAGCAAAATCAAAAATCAAAATCAAAAATCCTTGTTCTCAAAACTAAGATATCTACTATTACATATTGATCACTAAGTTGATAAGGAAGCGTTAGCTGGTACGAGACTTTTCAGTCACAGACNCATGCATGCCCTTTAACCTAACAGACCAGGTTATATTTTTGAAATTAACTCATATTCATCTCATTTCTTGAATGCATCCATATATGATAATTATTTCCATGGACTTACTTGGATACGGTTCCAGATCTACTGATCTTTTCTCCTTGAGAGTATTTCAAATACGTAGTCAGATCTACTCTGATACGTAGTTCTCTTATCAATCTTTATTCTGACTTGTTCTCAAAAGCAAAATCAAAAATCAAAATCAAAAATCCTTGTTCTCAAAACTAAGATATCTACTATTACATATTGATCACTAAGTTGATAAGGAAGCGTTAGCTGGTACGAGACTTTTCAGTCACAGACGTAGGGAGTTAACACAAGGCCACATTAATCTCTGGTAATAAGCACTGCATGATACAAAACTAAGCATTAACCACAAATATCAGGAATATACACTATTGTGCTAAAGCAAAAATAATTTTCCAACATCTTCCCCCATTGCTTCATAGGTTTCTTCTCAAAGAAATAGAAGTCATTCAGTAACACTGGGACAGCTTGGACAGCTGAGTCAAACTGACCAAAGGGATATTCCATATCCTATGGCATCAGCCCAAACATAAAAGCTCACAGGAGTGGGGAAGAGTATTCATTTTTATGATGTTTTGATTCTGGAGCAACCATTATGTGTGCTGAAGACCCGCTTCTAAGGAAGTGGCTGGGTATCGCATGCTGATGGGAAATAGAGAATAAATATCTTGTGTTTCTTTCTTTCCACATGTAGCTTTTGCTTTTTCTTTATTACACACCTTTATTTTGACCCATGAGCTGTCTTCCATCCTATTTTCTCCCCATCCTGTCTTGCTGGTGAGGGGCGTGATAGAGTGGCTTGGTAGGCATCCTGCCAATGTCACTCCACTACCGTGGTGTGGTCTTTACCTGTATGTCAGAATTTGAATGATCAGGAAAGGCACCAATGAAGATCTGATGTGCTGCTCATACTGTAACTTTTTCTGTAGGCTCAGCACATTTTCCCAATCTTCAATTCACTTTGCAAAACATAAAAATTTATTTAAAGTACTTTACAGAATTTTAAAGTGTTGGAAAATAATTTGGAAAATGATAAAGTTCAGTGGATCAGTCTGGTTCAGGAAGACAGTCACTGCTGATAAAAGGATAAAAGATGTGTCAAGGACAGGGAACATTAACAAGGAAATATAAGCAAACTTTGTAAGAATAAAGTTTGGACAGATAATTCACACTTTTAATATTATCATATGAAAAATCCAAAATATTTGGAATCTGACTTACAGTACTTCACTGGCTGCCAGGTCTTCCCACTCAAAGTGAGAATTACTTGTTTTCATATCAAATGCTATCTTTTTGAAGAAATGTTAAATTTCAGTTTTCTGTCTGCCTTTAGTTAGTGAATGAAAGCACATGTTAGTGTTATTCACTAGACTGCCATCTGTTCTAACTACAAATTGAAGGTATTGGTTTTAGCTTTGTGTACAGAAAACCCCCCACACTATTTCAAAAGAATATTCTTCATCAGGTCAAGTGAAGGAAATAGTGTGAACAGAAAGAAAGGGGAAGGGATGCAATTTTTTTGGGAGAGAGTGACCAGTTGCTTTTGAATTACTATATTTTGTAATGGATTTAGATTGCCAAAGATGTTGGTCCTTTTTGCTCCATAACTGAAATGTTTGCAATACTTGTTTTTGTGGCAGTGTAACTCCAGGGCATTTTCAATGTCCCACCGACATCTCAGGTGTGTCACAGGTACTACTGACTCTAGAAGAATCTCTAGAGGAAACAAGAATTTTCTTTTTTGGTATCATTTTAAGGAATTTCATGGAAGGCAGCAAACTTATTTAGCATGCACTGAACTCCCATGTCTAAGTAACTTATAATAACACTGAAAAGAACTGGCCCTAAAGTGAGATCTCAGAAATACCTAGCACTGGAGACTGTCTGTCAATCTAATACCTCAGGCTAAATTTTTGTCTGTTATCCTGTTGCTCACTAATATGTGTGTTTATAATGTCAACAGGAGAAAAAAAATTCTTCACAGGTTCTTTGGTGTTATAACTTCTATTGTTGGTGATCCCAGTTGGAGACACACCCCAGATATCTGAGCAAATATTCCTATTTCTCAGTTTTTATATTATCAGTGCCTGTTTGTCCATATTCCTGACATCATGTAAGATTAGCTGTTGGAATATGACCAGAAAGCAGATAGAAGGACTACTCCTTATCTGTGGGAGCATGGACTGGCACAGGTTTCTAATAGTCTTATTTTCTTGAATGAAAATCATCTTACAGACTTCTATCAAGTGAACGATCATTCAAAATAAGACATATAAATTTCATAAAGATTTGTAAGAATGAAGAGTATAAAAAAAGGATGTACAATCGCATATATGCCAAAATATAAACACCAACAGCCTTCAACTAATGTCTTAATATCCTTTTTACAGAGTGGTGAGACATATTTAGGGTTTGGATTTTTATTTGCAGTGCAAGCATGTTTCTGCTACTGAACTGTTTGAGTAGATTTTTATAAGCTACTTTAAGAGCCTACTGTAGTTTTAAATTTTGAGTTTATAATAAAGAATAAAATCACTGTCATGCAGTTGCGCATTTTAGTAATAGTAAGCCTGTCTCTTTTCATCACAATAAAACATTTCTCTGAATCTACGACACTCCCATGATGATGGGAAAACAGCATTACCTGTAATACATAATGATCTTTAAGATGACAAGAAACTTTCATACATGGGAATATCAAGGAGTACTTGTCAAAGTAACATTTCAGATTTTCAATTTACTACACTGTTACAATTTTCATGAAACAGAAAATCATTTGTGAGATCCTATTTGAATTTGGGTGGGTAGGTAATTAAAAGGACTTCAGATATCATTGAACAAAAGACGAGATGATGAAGACTGTCAGATGGGTAAGAATTATAATAGCTTACAAATTAGGGGTCTTTCCACTTCTTTATATATTTACAAATATACACATATTTTCTAAATCACTAAAAGAAAATTTGTTTTAAATCAATGTTGAGGCAAGATTGATGGTTTACAAAGACAGGTCTTATCTCTCATTCATTTGTAGTGGATACCGAGAATACTTACCATCAGTGAAGTGCAGAACCAGTCAAAGCAACAAAAAAGTAGTCTGTAAAGCTTCTAACAAGTTTCCCTAAAATATTAAGCAGAGGCTGTGGAACTGCTCTCAGTTCTGTTTGCAGTTTCAACTCAATAGTACTTTATCCCCCTAGTCTCCAATGACTACCCGCTATGACTACTCAAGCAGCAGGAGAATGGAGATGTAACAAAAACTATCTCTTTTAAGTAAAAACTTACTTAGAAAATAACTCATGGTCCTAATTAATAGTGTGACATCCTGACATTCTACCAGTAACTATTACCTCAGAAAAAAAAATAAAAAGGTATTTCCAAAGTACAGCTTTACATACCCACTATTTTTTTTCTCCCATGAAAATCAAACATTTGTAATCATAAAGAAAATCCTACCCTCCAATATCATTCATGTTCTGAGTAAACAATACAGAAAAGGAACATTCACTAAGGCTATTATCATTATTATGAGATATGGCTTCAGAAATAAATTCCTGCCTAATCTAAAACTGCAAAGATCTTTCCAAAGGATAAGAAGACAACATAAGTTATTGCCAGCATGGGAGAAAATTTAAAGAGTGATTAATCTGAGGAGTTTTCTTTATGGATACAGTTCTGAGAGTGAAGAAAAAAGTCCCCACCCAATTACAGCAAGATCACTTTCTTGCAAAATACTTTCATTGATGGAATCTCAGTCAAAACAGGAAACTATTTTCCTCTAAAGAGAATACAGACTTTATTAACTTGTTTTTTGCAGTCCTGCTTTTCATACTGAATGCTTTTTAACTACTGCAGGCATAAAACTTCCAAATAGTGGACTTCATAACAAGCTGGAAACAGGGAAAATAAATCAGCTACAGCAGAGACATTTCTGTTCCTGGCAGTCTTTCATCTGACTTCAAGCACAAGATGTCAGACACTGTCTTACTACCTGTAAAATAATTTATACTATTGCGGTTTCAATAAACAGAATCTTTAATGGCTATGAAGAAGATGAGTTAGAAGACATTACAATTTTTATCACCTGGGTTCTGTCCAGCTTTCAAAGAGCTTAAATCATAGAAATTCAGTCAATCAAGCAGGCAATAACACATATCCAGTATTAACATATACATATACCGTTACCTAAAATAGGGATTTTTTCAGCTTTACATTATCAGAAGCCTTCCTTTGTAACTAATATAGGTAGGTTTTCTACCAGTTCGTAAGTTGAAATGGGCTCCTGTATGAAGACAGTCCTATGTTTATTGGATGTGAAGGGAAACATAGTAGCAAAGGATGAGGAAAAGACTATGTAATTAACACCTTCTTTGCCTCCATCTTTTATATCAAGGCCAGGTTTTGTCGGGACAACCAGCCTCCTGAACTGGTTGACAGGAACAGGAAGCAGAATTAAAACCCCATAATCCAGTGCGAAATGAGTAGTGACCTACTACATAATTAAACACATACAAGTCTATGGGGACAGATGGGATCTGCCTAAGAGTACTGAGGGAGCTGGCAAAAGGGTTCACAAAGTCACTGTCCTGTTCTGTCCAGGACAGAGTTAATTTTTGCAGTAGCCAGGAGGGGGCATGGCCAGGACCCAGACCTTATTCTACACGACCTCACATCATTTCCGGGGTCAGGGCTCCCTTCCAGCTCATGTAGCAGCGGGAGGGATTGGGTGTTTTCAGGAGTTTCCATGAAATTAGCACTTTCATGTGAATTGCTCATCTCTTTCTTGTATGCTCTGTCATTAACATTGTTGTTGTTACTGTTCATTGTCTTATTTCATTGTTGTTTCCAGTAAATAGTTCTTATCCCAAAACACGATCTTTACCTTCAGTGCCTCCAGTTCTCCTCTCTAGCCTGCTGCATGGGGAAGCAGGAAGGGAAGGAAGGGAGGGAGTGAGCAGTGCATGATTTGGAGTGTTTCAGTGGGAACACTGAGTTGGAGAACACCATTCCTAAACCACAACAGCCACTTATAATCATTTACCATCTGACCTAACTGCAGTAGTCCCAGCTGATGAGATTAGAAAATGTGACATCCATCTACAAGATGGTTTGGAAGGAGAATCTGAAAAACTACAGGTCTGTCAGAGCTCAGTGTCCAGGAAAGTCATGGAGCAGATAATATTGAATGCCATTGCATGGCATGCTCAGAATAATCAGAGGATCAGGCCCAGCCAGCATGGGTTTGTGAAAGGCAGGTTCTGCTTGACCAACCTGATTTCCTTCCATGTAAAGGTGATCCACCTAGTGGATGAGAGAAAGGTTAAACATATTATCTACTTAAACTTTTGTAAAACCTTTGCTACTGTTTCCCAATGCATTGTCCAGGAGAAACTGGCTGCTTATGTCTTAGATGAGTGTATTCTCCACTGAGCAAACTGGCTGGATGACTGGATGTACAGAGTGATAGTGATTGGAGATAAATCCAGCTGATGGCTACTCCCCAGGGTTCAATGTTGGGGTCAGTTCTGTTCAATAAATTATCTAGATGAGGGAGTGAAAGCACCCTTGGGCAGTTTGACACCAAGATGTGTGGGAATATCGACCTGTAGGTTCTACAGAGGGATCTGCACAGGCTGGATCAATGGGCTGAGGCCAAATGTATGAGTGCTGGGTCCTGCCTTTGGGTCACCACAGTCTCAGGCAGTGCTACCAGTTTGGCGAAGAGGGGCTGGAAAGTGGCTCAGTAGAAAAGGACCTGGAGGTGTTGGTTGACAGTGGCTGAACATGAGCCAGCTGTTCCCAGGTGGACAAGTAGACAATGGCATCCTGGCCTATATCAGCAATATTGTGGCCAGCAGAACCAGGGCAGTGATTGTCCCCCTGTACTCAGCCACACCTGAGGCCACTGGTGAGGCCACATCTCAAAACCTGTATTCAGTTCTGGGCACCTCACCACAAGAAAGACATTGAGGGGCTGGAGCAAGTCCAGATAATGGTGGTGAAGGGTCCAACAGAGCTGGTGGAAGGTCTAGAGCACAAGTCTTATCAGGAACAGCTGAGGGAGCTGGGGTTGTTTAGCCTGAAGAAAAGGAGGCTCAGGAGTGACCTTTTCACTCTCTACAACCACGTGAAAGGAGGGTGTAGCCAGGTGGGGGTCAGTCTCTTCTCCCAGGCAACCAGTGACAGGATGAGACAACATAACCTCATGCTGTGCCAGGGGAAGTTAAGGTTGGACATTAGGGAGAATATCTTCAAAGAAAGGGTGACTAGACATTGGAATGGGCTGATGTAGAGAGAATATCTTCAAAGAAAGGGTGACTAGACATTGGAATGGGCTGATGATGCAGGTGGTGGAGTCAGCATCCCTGGAGGTGTTTAAGAAAAGACTGGATGTGGCAGTTATTGACATGGTCTGGTTCACATGGTGGTATTCAAGTCATATGTTTGACTCGATGATCTCAGAGGTATTTTCCAACCTCATTGATTCTGTGATTCTGTGATTCTGTAATAATAATTGCATATTTGTAAATCATGCTATCTATATATTTCAGAACATACTACAACTATCATTCCTTTTAACAGTCTGTCACCTGAGGCATAAAACTATCTATTCCAAAATACTTCAGAGGGCTATGTGTTCTTTAAAACTGTAACATGTTTATTTTATAAAGACCTGGGAGTCTTGATGGATCACAAGTTGTCCATGAACTGTAAGTGCCCAGAGGGCCAATGGTATCCTAGGGTATATTGGGAAGAACGTAGCCATTTGGTTGAGAGAGGTAATCCTCCCCCTCTACTCAGCCCTCGTGAGGCACATCTTGAGTGCTGTGCCCAGTTCTGGGCTCCTCAGTACAAGAAGGACATGGAGCTACTGGAGGGGGTTTAGTCAAGGACAAATTTAGTCAAAGACAATTTGGGGTCTGGACCTTTAGTCTAGAAAAGAGAAGACTGAGAGGGGATCTGGTTAATCCATATAAATATCTCCAAGGCATTTGCCAAGGGGATGGTGCCAGGCTCTTTTAAGTGGTACCCAGTGACAGGAAAAGAATTATGGCCACAAACTAAACCAGAAGTTTCACCTCAACATAAGGAAGAAATTCTTTACATTGAGGGTGGCAGAGCACTGGAACAGGTTGCACAGGCAGGTGATGGACTCCTCTGGAAGCATTCCAAACCCACCCGGATGAGTTCCTGTGTCACCTGCTCTAGGTGACCCTGCCATGGCAGGGAGGTTGGACTAAATGATCTCCAGAGGTCCCTTCCAACTCTAACAATTTTCTGATTTATTTTTTGTTATAAAGTTTGCATTTAACAAAAAATGCCCAGTTCTAAAGTTAGTCTCAAACTGGCCCGCACAAACTCAGTCTATCCATAATGAAGCACTGGCCACAAAATAATTTTCCTAAGTAACGGATATGGAACTAAGGAATTTAAATTATATGTACATAGGCTGCACTTACGGATGTGAGTGCAGAATCACATCAAAGTTTAATTAGCTAGTTGTTCTCCTTTCAGAAGTATTAGATAGATCATTATCAAACCTCAGATGAAGTTGCAAATTTATTTCCCTCCTGTAGTTTCTCTTGCCATATCTCTTCTGCTAAATCTTTTGAAATACTGACATTTTATCATGCACAAATTTAATGTTCAAATTCTCGTAGGGTCTTTTCACTTTTACTGAGTAATTTGGCCTCTTCTGTGCAAGTTTACAGAAAGCTCGAATTTGCGTGTCTCTGGTTTTGCAACTGGCATTTAGTACAGAGTTCTAAAAATGTAAATCCTTCCTTTTTCAAAGAGATTTTTCTTTGGAGATAAAAACTTTACAAAAGTCCATAGATGGGCTTTTTTCAGGGTGGGATCAGGAAGGAGGAAGATATCCAAAACATCTCCAGCAGTGCTAGTAAAAACTTTTACCCCATATAAAGAGCATGTTAAAAGGACTTAGTTTCCAAAATTTTCTGTGCTCTTCTTTATTTCATGAATCCAATGTCTTTTACTCACATACAGGGAACCTTTTTTAAGTGGTAAAAAAATGTGTTGCCATCACTAGCAAACACTAATCCAAAAACAAACACTAATCCAAAAATTAATTTGAGATTTCTTAATTACTGCCAACTGTGAGTAAGAGTAGTCAGATTTGACTATATATAGACTATATATATATGCATTTTAAAAGTCTCTCTTTTTAGTTTTCCAGTACATAATATTAAAATGTAGAATATATATTCAGGTTTGCTTTTTTATTTGTTTTTTGGTTGGTCTAGATATTATTCAAGATCACATACACTTTCCATCTAGCAAAAAAAGAGACTGATAAGCAAAATGCTGTCTGAGAAATTGCTCTATAATCAGGATTTTTCTATTACAAAGCTATAAGTTCAAACATTATATTCTGATCAAGATTTAAAGCAAATTTTAGAAAATATAAAATAGACATATTCCTGATCATGGCTTCAGATTTGTCTTATATTTTAGCTGTGGTTAGCCACAAAGCTTGTATTAATTCATCCCCAAGATACCAAGAGAGTACAAGATGCGGACAATTCTTTGTAAAAACAACCTATCTGATTCTGGAATGATTCAGACTACTCCTAGGAACCACCTAATGCCTGAAGTCAAATGTGTTAATTTGTGGGATTTTTATAGACTAGAGTTCAGTTCTAATAAAGTCTGTGTAGTAAGTGGAGGGCAGTGGCAGTTTCTCTGTGAGCTTCCTTGCTTTAGCTGGAGTTTAAAACAGGGTTCAGGCTGCCATTTGTCTTGGCTGTAGACTTCAATGACTTGCTATAAATAATGAAGTTGCTGGAAAGCTGATAGAGACAGCTGAAATATAAAAGTTCTATAAAGGTCAAATTGACTTTAACAGTCTCCTGTAATCTTCACATAGTAATCTTGAAGTTCCCCTAAACTTCTGAATGAGAAATGTTGCTCAAATAGCTAAGTTTATATAATATTACCTTCAGAGATCACAAAGGTGTCCTGTTTTGCACCCTTTAAAAAGCAGTACTTTTTTACTAATTCAGAAAATTAACCAAGGTTATAATTAAGGCTGGCAAATGTTGGTATCTTTTAAGATAAATCCAGAAAATTCTTCACAGATATTAAATATCCATAGCTGATATTTTAGAAAACTTAAAATTTGGTTTCTGTATGGATTCTGGCAACAACATATACATTTTAAAAATTTGCCAGGAATTTTAAGATTTAATTAAAACTTCTTGACTTCATTGGAGATGTGGAGGAAAACTTAGGTAAGCAACGGCATTGTAAAAACACATGATCATTGAACATGTTTTTTAATTTCATTCATATCACATCACATTCTTCATAGAAACACAGAATCACAGAGTCATACAATGATTTAGATCATCTATAAGATCATCAAGTTCAGCCATACACCTAGTACTGCCAAGTCCACCACTACATCATGTCAAACCATGCCCTCAAGTGTCATATCTACACATCTCCTAAACACCTTCAGGGATGGTGATTCTACCACTTCCCTAGGCAACCTGTTCCAATGCCTGACAACACTTTCAGTGAACAGTTTTTTCTAGCAGCCTGTGCAGCTTGATGCAGTTTCTTATCCTATCACTATCACTTATCCTATCACCTGGGAGAAGAGACCAACACCTCTTGGTACAACCTCCTTTCAGGTTGTAGAGAGTGATAGGGTCACTTTCTACAATTGTTGAATGCTATTCCTCTTATGTGAAATAGCCTCCTGAATGAAAGAAACATAATATTACAAAGACATAATGACAATGGCATAATACAGTTAATGATTACATTGTGCCTTTATAAGAAGGTGACTTTATTACATTTGAACCAAGAGACATAAAGCTTTGATATGCCCCATAGACTGAATGATGTGTGGACTTTTTAATGTAGAGCCATTCTTTTGACATAAAATAATGAAATTTAAACTGACAGTTATTAATGTCCGCTAAAGTACAAATGAGATATATGAAGACCCAAGACATACTGACCCTCTGTCTTCAATTACTATTGACCCTCTGGGTTTGGCCCAAATTCAGAGTTAAAATGTCTGTTTCTTCCTCCTTTCCTTCATCATATTTCTAAAATTCAGTCTCGAAATGTTAACATGTTTCAAAGCCGTCACGTACATTGCATTCTCTGTCACGTACATTGCATTCATGTACTGCTTTTTTCAAAAGACCGTGAAGTAATGATGATTTAATTCTGTAATCAGTATTTATTAATCGTAAGTTTAATTTTAAAAAGATACAAAGAGTTGGGGTCTATTTCCAAACAGACTCATTTGTTTGTATATCAAACTTCCTTAAGCAAGAGGTAGAAAGCATTTTAGGAGTTCATTCTAAGCAGGAAAAAAACCCAGCGTCCCCAACTGACAGTAACTGAATTTCAGTATAATAGTAAAGGTGCTCATAAGTCATAAGAAATCCAATGCAGAAACGAGGAAATTAAAATTGTATTGTATTTTTGTAGAGGTTTATTGAGTGTATCTTGAAGAGCAAGTGTACCTACATTATATTTTCCCCTTATTTAGCTAATTGCACATAGAACTCAGCTGTTGCACAGACACCTGCAAAGAACTACAAGTGCAACTCCACTACCGATGCAAATTTTATATTCAAAATTTTAAATATTATAGTCCCCAAAGTGGAGTTAGCTTTTTCTTTGGTATATTTCTTGACTTCCAGATTTTAATAATTCAGTGAATTGACAGATATTTTGATTGAAGGCATTAGAATTGCTGAGAGAAAATTTTCTGACTCATAAAATTTTTACATGCTAAATAAAATACTCAGTAGCTGACTAATTTCTAAATACAGACAGGGAAAAACAGACGATACAATCCATTCTTTTTTTCTCTTCAAGTAAAAACTATATGAGTGACTCCAAGTTTACTTCAATTAGTTATTTTAATGACATGACATTTCCTACAATACTTACGAATACTCTAGTCGGAAATATACTGAGGACAGTGGAAATAACCTTACATCTGTTATAAAAATAAATTAAAAATAAGTTTTCAAATTCAAGAACTTTCATTCTTTTGCAAACATGATTTGGAGGTCAAAGATACTCTAGGAAAAGAGCAATTTCATAAGTCAAATCATACATACACAATCCAGTAGTACAAAATTGCAATAGTATTCTTGGACACCAAATCAGTGACTGTTTGTACGCTGGCTTTTAACATCTTTAGGTAGCAATTGATTAATCACGTTTCATATAAATATCCCTCAACATCTCCAGCTACTCAGAGATTTTTTTCCAGAGTCATTGTCTGTTACGATCCGGTTTAAGCCCAGAAGGGCAGAGAAAACTAAGTCTCTGTGCATAA
>VZRQ01005474.1:142309-161405 GCA_013397975.1 Machaerirhynchus nigripectus | reverse complement strand
CACCCAAAGCCTCTCTCCCCCCACCCTTTGGTGCGAGGGTCTGTGCAGGCCTGGCAGCTGATAGCCCTGGGGCTGTGGTCTCCAGCTTGGAGGTGCTAAGCTTAGGCTTTGTGAATGTCCCCAGCCCTGGGCTGCTACTTTTATCTTATCTTCAGTGAGCAGTGTAAGGCCTCCAGCTGGGCCCCTTTCAGAGTGTGGTGGTCTTCTCTGCAGCTTTTGCAACACAGTTTTAAAAGTCCTTAATTTCAAAAGTTTAAGTCATAAACTGTAATATTTCAGTCTCTCTCATCGAGAAACAATACTTTCTTTGTTCATCTGTTTTTCTTCTTTGTGTAATAAAAGTCTTTTTATGTGTAGTTTGTCAGTATCTACTTTCTCTGTGGCAGATATACGTACCAGACTATGGAACTAAAAATATACTCATAAACATCAGAAATGCAGGGAGTAGGATGAAATACATTGAAGAATAAAATTCCATTTTCCGTAATCAATGAGCCAACATGAAAAAAATTTTAAAAGTCTGTTGGTACCACCTCAGGCAGTATAATTTTAGAATGCTTTTCAGAGTTGTACGTAGGATGGATTTTGTTTAGCTATGGCAATATTTAGATCACTGCAAGTGAAGCAATGGTGACTATGAAGATGTGTTAAATATACTGCAAGGCATTTGTAAAATACTGTGGATGAGATTCAACTAACTTTGAAAGTCTGCTTTCTAACCTCACCTAGTCACCCAAGCTTCCTTTTTCAATCAGTAGGCACCTAATGGGAGTGATCTATCTTACCTTAATCAGTACATCTAAAAGTAGGCTAAAGTATTTCAGACATCTGCTTTGGGATGAACTGCACTCTAATAATGTCTTCTTTTCTACATTGATTACAATGGGAACCTCAGGTGTCTGGGTCAAATTTGATGTATGCATTATAGGTGTGCACAGTTATAGAACTAAAATTCAGTTGATACACTTCTCTTTACTCTTTTACTATCATATGTTCATATATTCAATTGTTGAACAATTGAACATCAAGAATTCCAGGTTTCCTCTGAGGACTGATGACCCATTTATTGCTATGACATGCATTATCAAGACCATATGTTTACACTGCATTTGTGATACACTTCACTTAGAGATTTATTCCATGAAAATGGGTAATTAGAAAGAATTGTTCCAAATATAGTTGATGTTATTGCAATCACTGCCAGAACAATCAATTTCCTTACCTAGGTAAGGAAATATTAATTTAGTTATCAAGGAGACATAGTAGAAATATTTTCTAAACTTAAATTACTCCTCTCAATTTCATGCAGATTAACTCCAGTTATGAGATGACTCCACTGTTTCTTGTGTAGAAGCCTCTGCTAAGACCTCAAATTCTCTAAAATGGTTATTCATTTATCTGTACATCAGCCTTAGTGAGAGCTAGTAGGCAGACTGGCAGATCAAAATTGTTGGTGCTTAGAACCCAGTGCTTATCTCAGATGTTTTTTGTTGCACATTGCTGGGTCGTGTCCAGCCTCTCACCCACCAGCACCCCCAAGTCCTTCATGTCAGGGCTGCTCTCCATCTGTTCATACCCCAGCCTGTGTTAGTACCAGAGGCTGCTCCAACCCAGGTACAGCACCTTGCACTTGATCTTATTAAACCTCAGGAGATTTGTGTGGGTTCACTCCTTGAACTTGTCCAAGTCCCTCAGGAAGGCATCCTGTCCTTCAGATGCACCATTGAGCTTGGTGTCATCTGGAAATTTTCTGAGGATGCACTTGATCCCTTTATCTATGTCATTAATGAAGATGTTAAACAACACTGGGGGGACCCAGTGTTAATAACACAGACCCCTGAGGGACACGACCTGTCACTGATGTCCACTGGGACTCTGAGCTGTTGACCACTACCCTTTGGATGCCGCCATCCAGCAAATTCCTTAACCACCTAGCAGCCCACCCATCAAATCCATTTCTGTCCACTTTAGAGAGAAATATGTTGTAGGGGACCATGTCAAAGGCTTTCCAGAAGTCCAGATAAATGACATCTGTAGCCCTTCACTTGACACTGATGGAGTCACTGCATCATAGAAGTCCACTATGCTGGTCAGGCAGAACTTGCCTTTGGTGAAGCTGTGCTGGCAGTTCTGAATCCCTCTCTGTCCTCCCTGTGCCTTAGCATGGCTTCAAGGGGGATCTGTTCCATGGTCTTCCCAGCCACAGAAGTGAGGCTCACAGGTCAGTAGTTCTCAGGATCCTTCTTTCCATCCTTTTAAAAGATGGGTAAGGGTTTTCCTGTTTTTCCAGTCAGCTGGGACTTCACCTGACTGCCATGACTTTTCAAATACCATGGAGAGTGTCTTGGAAACTGTATCAGCCAATTCCCTCAGGATTCTGATGTGCATCTCGTGGGGTCCATAGTCTTACGCACATTCAGGTTCCTCAGATGGTCATGAACCTGATTTTTAGTTACAGTGGGCGGGACTTTGCTTCCCCTGTCCTCATCCTGCTGTCCATCTACTCAAGAGGTGTGGGAGGAGAGGTTTTCCTTGAAGACTGAGTCAAAAACGTTGAGTACCTCAGCCTTCTCCTCGTCCCTTGTTACCAGTTTTCCAGCATTGTTGACCAGGGGTCAACCTTCTTTGACCTTCTTTGTTCATGTGTCCTTGTTTCCACCATCTGTGTATTTGTTTATTTCCCTTTAATTTTACCAGCCAATCCCTCCTCAGCCGTGCTGGTTTCTTGCCTTCCTTGCCTGATTTCTTTTTTCGAGCGATTCCCAGCTCTTGTGCTCTATGGAAGACTTCCTTAAATATCTGCCAGCTCTGTTCCACTTCCTTGTCCCTAAGAGTAGTGTCCTAGAAGATCCTATTGCCTATCTCCTTAAAGAGCTGGCAGTTTGCGTTCCTAAAGTTTGGGGCCTAACTTTACTTCTTACTGGCCCTTTTCCCTCAGCACTACAAACCAGCAATGCATGCTCACTACCTTAGCACCTATTGCCAGCTTTCAACCTTGACTTAAACATTCAAATACCTTTGTTAAAATAAACCTACAAAAATTGTATGGACATATGATAAATTTATGTATTTGAATCTGCACAAAAATTGAGGGGGTTTTAAAATTGTCCTTCTGTTTATATAGTTTCCTGGTAAAATCTTTTATTCCTAGCCTTTCTTACATTGCTAGCACAATCACTTTCAGAATTGCTGCGATTTTTTTTGATGACTATAAGTAGATTTTGAAATGCAGCCATTTTTTATTTGGCAATACTTAGAGTCAATAATATGAATTTCATATTATACATACTTGTATTTTCCACTGTGTGTATGTTTTAAAAAAATAATGCTGCTCTGATCCTGACAGCAATGGTGAGGATACTATGGTAAATCCTTTACATAGCATAATGCTGTTAGACCCCTGAATAAAGTTTAAAGCCTTTAACCAGCGTTTCATTATTACCTTGTCCTCTTGGCTATACAGTTCTTCTTCTAGACAACCTTCTGGGATTGGTATTTCATTGGAGTCTGTCTCAGTGCCTTCCTGGAAGTCTTCCCTTATCAAAAGCATCTGATTCTGCTTTTTGATAAAAGACCATTCAAAAGTATATTTTCAGCAGGGTTTTTTTTTCTTGTTCTTTACTTCTATGTGGCATCTCCAACAATATTATATCTCATCTATTTCAGCCTTTCTCTGCTATTGGCAACATCTAGAAAGGAAATTATGTCTATATTTATGAAAATTTAAATCCTGGAAATGTTTCATAAATTTATTTGCATTTAAATGTTGAATATAGCTGTTGAATAATTAGTCAGAAATTATTATGTGCAATTATTTACTCATTTTCCCTCTAAATATCACTGATAAATTTCAAATAAAAGAAATTTTAAAAAACCCATACTAGCAGAGTAAACAAATTTGAACTGATCACTCTTTAAGTGAACATTATTTGTCACTAAACTCTGTAAAAATTCTAACGTTCACAACAGACTGTTCAGGAAGATAAAGTATGCTTTAAGTAACATAAGCTGATAAATCACCACCTGGGGTTTTTTAACACTGACCTTTGCAAAAAGATGGGGGCAGAGAAAAGAAGTTCTTCATTTCTGTTCCTCAATTTCTGTTTTTACATCACCCTAGAAATTACTATTATTTTTCATTTTCTCAGCCTAGCACCAAACCTTTGGATTAAGTTTGTTTTGTGACTAAATGTCACAAAACCTTCAGTCTTCACATTTGAACAGTAAATTCTTACCTTTCCTTGATCCATCATTGAAAGACACATTGTATTAATAAAGGTTCTCAGTTTATTTTTACAATAAGTGAACAACTTATATCTACAATAAGTGAACTTCAGGAGACTAACCGCTATAGCATACATTCTCACCTCTCCCTAGCAAAACCTTTGTTTCATTCTTTGGAATCTAGAGTGCTCTTGAGGAATCAAAACTTCATGAAACTGGTTTTTTGCAAGAAAGAATGGAATCTGAGAACACATCTTTTTTCATTATTCTTAGGGTCTGACAAAAGGTTTACTGAATTCTCTAGTTAATTTTATATTGAATGTAATAGGTCTTTAAAAAAACCCTTTGTGAAACATCTCATAGATAGAATTTTTTTGCTTACTATGTATCATAAAAAAGTTTTGCCTAAGCTTAAATATCTGATTAGTAGTTTATTTTATTTTGGAATCTGCTGCAAGTGCTTATTTTCTCAGGGCTGTGGGGTTTTGTTGGTTTTTGTTCTGGTTGGTTGGTTGGTTGTTTAGGGGTTATGTGTGTGTGTCTCTCTGTGTGTGTATGTGTGGTTTTGGTGGGATGGTTGGTTTTGGGTTGTTTTGTTTGTTTGTTTGTTTGTTTAATTTATTTACTAGTCAAGCTTCTTGAGGCCAGGTTTGCTGTTGAAACTCACTTCACAATACATTTGCTCTTAGGGAACAAGTAGATTGTTCCTCAGACAGAAGAGGACTGTAAGTGGAAGAGAGCCAGAAAAATCACAGGCTTAATGCAAGTATGTGATCTATTTAATTTACATTTATGTAAATGTATCTTGAAGGGCTTATGGAAATAGCAAGTGTTCATCAGCCTAACACTGTGAGAAAATTTTTGGGAACTCCTCTGACCCAGCATCCCAGCATGGATCCAATTAGAATTAAATTGAATTTTTTCACTGTTCCAGTTAGAAAAGGTGGCTGTTTCCAACTGGACAATTCTGACTGTTTTTATTAATGTTATGGTATCCATGAAAATATAGGTATTCTCCAATGGTCATCGACTGCTTTACAGTTGATGATTTTTCTGTATAGTTTTACTTCTGCTCTCATATACTGTGTGAACACATACGTACCTTCCTGGTCTTTTCCCAGCTCTTGTCTCCGTTTCTTGGGAGAGAGATGGAGAGTTAAAGCTCTTTGCTTTTTAGCTAGCCTGGTAGCTGAGGCAAGAACTTTTCTTGGGACCGTTCTGCTCCAGTCTGGAGCAACATCACCGGGAGGCCACGCACTGTGGCCTGGAGGGGCTCATGCCAAACTTCCAGA
Organism: Machaerirhynchus nigripectus; assembly: GCA_013397975.1. NCBI lineage: Eukaryota > Metazoa > Chordata > Aves > Passeriformes > Dicruridae > Machaerirhynchus > Machaerirhynchus nigripectus. The sequence continues at coordinate 155,889 of VZRQ01005474.1, read as the reverse complement.
GAGGGCAGAGCCACACCCACAGGAAGGACCCTGAAATCTACCCAGGTATCTTCTTCACAGTGAGGTTTTATTATTTAACATTATTCATTCTCTTTTCTGTGCCTGCGTGCACTTTGTTTGTTAAATAAATAGGGCTTTTTCACTTTCCTCCGAGGAATTTCTTTCTGAACCTGGTGGGGAGGGGCTGCTGAAATCTGCCTTCTAACAGAGAGACATTCATTTTGGACATTTTCCTCCAAATTTGTCTCAAACCAAGACAGCTTGTCAGATACATATCTCCAGAATACATAATCCAAGCTGATGTAGTGCAGCAGTCTACACTTGGTGCTTTAATTTGCTAGAAGATGTGCAAATCATGCTTAATCATTCTACAGATTCTCTTTCCTCCTCATATTGGAAATGAAAGCAGACTCAAAATACTAAAAAAGTTGATTCCTGAATTAAAAAATAAATTGAAAACTGTGCACATACTATTTAACACCCATTTTCAGATATTAATATATTTCTTTAGAATGGGCTAAGAACACTTTTCAGGAAGTAAAATTAAGCAAAAAACATGTCAGGAGGGAAAAACTATTACAACTCCCCCTCTTACTCAATGCTTGAATAAAATTTAAAAGTTGATCAGGTGATGTATTTGCAGCAAATTCAAAGGTGTATTTCACACAATCCAGGGAATATAAAATATTTTCAACACAAACAAAGTAGCAATTATTAGTTGAACATTAGTAAGCAGAGTTTTCTACAAGAGTTTCTTCTGAGTAACTCAAGAATTTCAAAGGAATAATTCATCGATCACATATTTACTCCAAAATGTTGTACTTCAGAATTGTAAAACAATAAAAATCAGAGTCTAGTATGAAAGTATAAAATCTGGTCAACTCTTAAAACCACAAGGGCAATCTATATGATGATGAAAATATAAGCTTTAGGTATCTAACTTACCAATATAATATGCTTACTGTAGAACCACAAAAAAACCCTGAAATATTCAGAGCAAAGGAAGAATGTCAAGCATAAGTCAGGAAACTCTGATGATCTTTAGGTTGGAAAACCCAGGAGGGGATCCTACTGCTGTCATCCAAATAAGCCTACAGGAATCAGGTAAGGATAAGTACTAAGCTGATTTAACTATCTACCAGGCCCTCAGCTCTGTCTGCAACTCCATAATGATCTGTGGTGTAACATGATCATTCTGTCACTTGTATGCTGTGTTTTTTCTTCCTCATAACAGCAGATTTACACCAGTTTAACCCTTCCAAACATACAGCAGCAAAAGCTTGTTGTTTTTATAACTGTGCTCTTTTATTCTTTTAAATCTGTTTTTCCTTCTGTATCATTCTATTTTTCTGCATTTTCTTCCCTTACCTAAAGAAGGAAAAATATTTTCTATGTATAGTATCATTAAACTTATGCAAACTCACTCTCACATTTGCATGAGCTGCATCAGCTGATTTTCAGAAATAAGAAGTCAAAGAAACTTTATTACTTTCTCTGGTGCTTTGACAATAGTATATCAAGTGTATATAAATTATATATAGTTATGTGTTCTGTCACATATCCATAACATTGCCCTATAGGAAAGTTTTACTGATACTTTTTGATCCCAAAATGGACAAAACAACTTCATAATACCTTTACTCAGATTTATTAAAGGGAAATAAGTTCCTGGATGGAACACTATCTGCTACCTCCTTTGAAAATTCAAGGGCTTTGTCCTTCCTTTGACCAACAGATCTAAAGCCCTGTCTTTTACATGTATACAGGAGGCCTCTGAAGAACTTAGTGATAAAAAGTTCCCTTTCCTGGGCCCAGCTGTATAAATTTCTTCATGTATAGCATCCAACCAATCTTTAAGAAAATCATTAAAATGCAAAATAAGACCGTTTGGCAAGGAGTGGATATCAGAGCTCTCAGAGATTTGGTGTGTGGTGCATGGACATAGTAGGAAGCAACAATGAGGACAAAATAATACCTGTCTGAATATAAGGGATTTTCAAGGGTAGTCTCAGCAAAATATTACTAATCTTTCAAGAATTAGTGATTTCCCTTTTCAAGGCCAATTCTTGTTAAAAGGCCCACGGTTATAGGGCTTTTTGTACAAGACCAAAAGGGTATAATTTTCTCAGGTACATATGAATTGGCCTTGTCAAAAATCCTGAATTAAGCATGGTCAGGAAAAGTTGAAGAAGGCCAAGATCATGCTCACTTATGGTAAGGGATGGAATGGAAAATTTCCTATATCAAATATGATTGCTTTGAGCACTGGGCTGAAAAAACTCAAAGTTAGGTCTTTAGAATTACGTAGAATCTTTTAGAATGACTTAAAACTATTGTAAGATTTAGAGTGACCTGGAAACATTGTCATACAAAGCTGAACAATGTCAAACACAGGTTCTGAAATCCATGCCCCTCCCTACTTTGTCAGCATATTTCAGTGGGAAATACAGTTCGTTTCCCCAGTAAAATTATTTTTTTAAAACATCTTTTACAAAGTTATATATTCAATAGAAACAGCTCTAACAACTATATTTTTTTTAAGCTTAATTGGATAAAATTTAAAATAACTGATTAAAATAAGAAAAGCCCTGAAATATCTAATATCTTCCAAACTTCCACTGCCATCCAATTTATCTTTCTAGGAATTTTCTTCCTACCCTTTCGAGCCTGAGATTTCTTCCAATGCTATAAATAGCCTACATTCTGCTATGGGAATTCTTTTCCTTCCCTGACACCGACGTAATTGGACAAAGAGATTTTTTGGGGTTATATGGAAACCACGGAAAATTCATAATGGAATGAAGAATATAAGGTGTTTGGAAGTGTTGGATGTTTTTAAAGCCAATTTTGATGGAGATTTGAGTGACCTGACCTTTTAGAATGTGTGCCTGCACATGGCAAGGGGCGGGGGGGGGTCTATATTAGATGATCTTTGGTGGTTCTTTCCAACCCAAACTATTTTATGAGTCTGTGATTCTAGTACTTTAAACATCGTATTCTTTTTCAGCATGATTTAAGACTCAGCACACTAACACAGATGTATTACTGATCAGCGTTGCCAACAGCTAGATATTGTCATTTGTGGAAAATTCCAGATCAGAATTGAAATGTTTGAAACTTGTGTTTCAGTACCAGAATTAAAATGGTTTGGCTGATTTTTTGGGCATCATAAGATCATTCAAAGTGAACTTATTTGTTGTATAACATAGACAGAAAAATTTGACAATACTGTGGTTTTTCTCCATGTGTCTGATGCTTTGACCAGAGCTGCACCTAGCAATTCTATTTCATGCATGTGACTTTTGCTAGGGTTCTTTTGATTAAGAATGTATGTCTGTGATTGTATGGCCCACTGACTGTAGAATCAATTTATTGATGTCAAAGACTTCCACAGTTATATTATTAATCATCTATGTGTTTATCTTTTTCATTTTGGTATGAGTGCCTGGGGCAATCTCAAAATCTTAACAAAAGAGCTGTTGTTTGTCTGCATAGGTAAACAATAGCACATCTGTATCATAGCTTGATACCTTATCTTGGCAAGAGAAAAAGATGAATACATCTATAGAAGTCTGTAACAATAGTTAAGAATTTGCAGGATGTTAACCAATAAATCAGATATATGCAAGAACCCTAAAAGCTAGACTCAGCTACTTTCTCATGGAAGAAATTCCATCAGTTAATTCTCTTTGGTATCCTTTTTTTCATCTATAAGTTATCTAATTAAGGTATTATTAACTAAAATATTTAAATGTTTTGTAACTTCCCAGAAACACTTCAAGATTTTTCTCATATAAGTTGGTTTATCTGTTGCTCTCCAAGGGCTCTCAATTAGCAAATCTAAGCTCCTACTAAATTGCTACTTTATGAAAAGTAAGCAGAATTAAACTGACTGATAAGAAATTTGTGGGTTGTTTTCTTGCTCACCTAGTTATTAGCTCTACTAAGTACAGTAGTGCTTATAAACATCATGTTTCTGGATTTCCTCTTTCCCAGGAAGACACTTAAATTTCCTAGGAACTCTGAGTTTACAAGAATAGAGAAATACAATCAGAACTTATGAATTCACATGTGTATCTTTTCACTAGGCTGAAATTGAGATTGCAACTTCTGTTTCAATGGTAATTCAGTAGCCTCCTAAAAGGAAATTTTTCAGGTTCACCAGAATTTGTAAATTTTACTCTCCCTTTGCTTAAGTGCTATATTAACTACCAACATGAACAAAAATATACTTACTGCCTCTGCTACTGCCTTTCACTGGGGAGAAAGATAGTGACATTATATTTACTTCAGTTAGAGCACTTTTGTGACTGTAACAAAATAAAACTTACGTGACTGACTAATTTTACTGCTGCCAGTAGGATTAGTTTCACTGCAGTTCAATTAATTATGCCAGTTTTACTCTTCTACTGCTAAAAGTTATTTGTCTAGCTTAAATTCCATGCTTCCTGCTAGGACTTTTTATTAGGCCTATTCTACATGTAGATAAAAAGAGGGTCAGAGAGGATTAGTGATTTGCCTAAGGTTGCACAACCCTTGATGGTACACAATTAAGCAAAAGGAGAAAATTTACATATCATTCTCTTCTCTTGGAATAGTCACAGAAAGAGACCTCAAATTTTTGGAGCATTTTGAAAGTCCTTGGAACTCAGAAAGATTGAAATGGACTGAAAAAAACAGTGAGGAAAGAAACATTGCCACATGACAAAGGAAAACTTAGTGTTTGGTTACGACTAAGGATGTTTCCAAGTTGCTCTGAAAATCAAAACCAGAATTCCATAAGCTGAAATGATCATTCTTGCATTAGAATAGATTTTTTTCAAAATCAGGTTTCTCTAAATTATTCATTTAGATATTTTTAATAATGTTCAATCAATAAAGTTACTTTACAAAGACTGAGATTCAAATTTCACAACTCAGTGGGAATATTAACAACACTTGACTCATTCTGGTTCTTTCCAAGCTGCTTCAAAATTCACGTTTTCAACAACATCTGGCTAGATACGACTATTTACTTTTATTATCCCAGCATTAAATTATCCATTAAATTACCCTCCTCTTCCTTTGGTAATGTCATTATTTACTTAGAGAAATCTTCTTTGTGATTTATCACACAAACTCATGATTGGGACATTTTCTTGTAGAATGCTGCTACCTTCTCTCCTACTCCAGATTCCCACCGAGATTTACAATAACTGCTGTTTAAATTGTTTTGATTCCCTCACACTTGAGGCTTCATGTCTGAATCAGAGGATAATTCAAAGTGAAAATAATCCTAACAATAAACTGATCTTCAGTTTCTGTTTGTGAGAGTCATCAATTTACCTGTCATTCTTTATACTCAAATACTTATCTCTTCTACACCTCCTGCATTAAATTTGTGTTCCTCAAAAGTTCAGTGTTTTATCTACAGTTAATCCCCTTAATTTCCTTTTCAGGTGACAAATTATGCTCACTATTTTTGCAAAGTATGATCTGAGTTTACAGTCGGTTTCCTTTTGACTTTTCATTTGCTACATATTATCCAATCGGATTGAATAAATTAATGTTCAATCTAACTGATTTCAGCACCATCTCAGGACAGCTGTAGAGGATTGAGAAACGGCTCACCCAATGTAATAAGAGTAATTAATTTCATTTAAATCTTATGAGATATTGATAAGCATGGGCTCTGATGAGTAATTTAACTTCTGATCCTCTCTTTGTCTCACTTCTCTTCTAGCAGATATTTGTTTACCATTAAGATGTGTTGTAAGATTTCTAATTACAATAAATCACAGGGGAGAATTTTGGTGTTGTACTTTGAGAAACAGTAACTCAAGTCCTTCAGTGTGCATCTGAGCACAGGGATGCTGTTCAGAAGAATCTGGACTAGCTCAAGAAGAGGGCCTGTTGGGGTTGGACCAATCCTGGTTTTAATACAGTTTGTGGGGTGAAGGAATTGAAAGCCATCTGGAGGAAGACTGGAGAAGGACTTGGGGGTCCTGGTGAATGCAAAGCTGGACACAAGCCCACAAAGCACACTTGCAGCCCAGAAAACCTATCATATCCATGGCTGCATCAAAACCAGCATGACCAGTGGGCCAAGGGAGGTGATTTTCCCCCTCTACCACGCTCCTGTGTGTCCCCAGCTGAAGTATTGTACCCGTCTCTACAGCCTCCAGCACAGGAAAGACACAGATCCATTAGAATGGATCCAGAAGAGGGTCTGCAAAATGATTGGAAGAATGAAATAACTCTCTTGTTCAGAGAGGCTGAGAGGGCTGGGGTTGCTCAGCCTGAAAAAAGGCCCTGTGAGACCTTATTCTGTCCTTTTAATATTTCAAGAAGATGTATAAGTAAGAAGGAAAGAGACTTTTCAGTATGGCCTACTGTGATAGGACAAAGGATAATGGTTTTAAACTAAAAGAGGGTCGATTTAGACTAGATACAAGGAATAAGCTCTTTGTGATGATGGTGGTGAAACACCAAAACAGGTTGTCCAGAGAAGTGGTAGATATGCCACCTCTAGAAACATTCGATCAAGTTCAAGTTGATCAGGTTTCTGTGCTACCTGATGTAGTTGAAGAGGTTGCTGCTAATTGCATTGCTTACTACGTGACCTTTAAAGGTTCCTTCCAAACTGAAATATTCTAGGATTGTACTAGATTTCTACAGAGGTGGTAGATGACCCAATCATGGTCAGGTTGGACAGGGCTCTGAGCATCCTGATCTAGTTGAAGAGGTTCCTGTTTCTTCCAGGGAGGGTTGGACTATATGACCAGCCCAAAATGTTCTGTGGCTGCATTATTCTAACTTCATAAAGTAACTCTCCACCTGGAGTACTGAGAAAGAGTTGGATAGGGAGATTATGTAAATCAGATACTTTTTAGCTGGAAAATGTATTTACAGATCTGGATTTTTTCTTAAACTTGTATCAGTGTGGAAACGATTCTGGCCCAGCAAAATTGTACAGGTATTAAAAAAAATAAGGCTCCGATGAGTCAGCTAGGTTTTCAGCCTTTGTGCCAATGAAATGTGAGTGTTCAGCAACAAATTCCAGCTTTAGTGTTTTTAAAGCAATTTAGAAGAAAGTGCTGAGTCGTTTTATTATCATGCTCTGAGGAACATTCTGCAACTTTATTGGTCACCATCAATTGTTTAACCTGAGATGGGAAACTAGTGAGGGGAAAACATTTGGCGATCTTGCCAAAACCAAAAATAAACCCTGAAGTATTGTCACAAGCATAGTAAGCAGAGCAAAATGTCAATATATAACAATACAAAAATTAGGTTCATTAGTTTCTGGTGCTTCATTTAAGGCAAAATGAATAGAGTTGTGTGATACAGGCTTTATTTGGTTTCCCAGGCATTGGCAGCATAGTCAGAGAATTTTATCCAGGGATAATGCAAATTTTCTGATTTTTTTTTCCAATAGGTGTATGTAAACTAATGTTTAATACAAATGTTAGAGACTCATATACAGACTGTGGCAATAGAAACATATTTATACCTTTATTTCAGACAAATTTTGTTTCATGCACTGGACTCTGCATTTAATTTGAATGAGTTTTTATTGTCATTTTTAATTCTATAAACTCTCCCCTCCAACACATATTTAAGCTATAAAAGATTTGAAGGGGGTTTAATACATTTTTCTTTTGAAGAAGAGAAACCGATACAAGGTCAAAAGTGATGGTGCAGCCCCCAATAAAAGTAGGCACTAAAAAGACTTAAATAAACTCTGTTTCCAAGGGGAATTTAATCCATAGAAAAAAGTCAAGAACTGATTAAAGGTTGTCTGAGAGAAGAACACAGGATTGAACAATTTACCATAGACTGCCTTTTCTATATAATCTAAGTTTCCAAATAGGAAATTAGAAAGTGCAGTATAAAAGAAATTGTGTCTTTGCATTGTTAAGGGCAAAGCTACAGGCAGGTCAAGTATAGAAGGACCTTTTATTCAGAAAATGACTGTAATCCACGCATGAATAACAGTCAAATTGACATTCCTGTGACTGGTGATCCAGCTGAGGATTTTGATCCACTTATACATCTTTCCCAAATGCCAAGACTTTTATCTGAGGTGATGGCCTATGGTTAAAGAACAAATTATTGATCTGTTATGCACTGTATCTTTCCTGAGCTGAAACTACAAGGAGAATCCTGTCAGAGAGTATTGCATGTGAACTTATTTCTTGAGTTATACTTCTTTGAACAAAGGATTATGGGAAAACCTTCCTTTTTACTTGAAATTCTCTTTATTAAGAGAGGATGTTAAAGTACATTTAGGAGCTCATTTTGGAGCTGTGTCAGCATTGCTGAACACATGCTGAATCAGCAAAGAAAAGAAGTAGTTTCCTTTTATTTTTCTATGCAGTGCCAAACTGATAGGAGTTAAAATGTAAAGAAAACAAGATTTCCTAAACAGAACACTTTCTGAGTCTTTATAATTAGTTTTTCTGAAGTATGATTTGCAACCCTTTTCACCCTGTCCTCCTCCAAAAATGTGGCAAAGAAAAATAACAGTTCCACAGATATAGGCTACAATAATATTTAAAGCACAATCCACAATCTTGGATCTAAAATATACTGCATGAGATGAACGACTAATTAAGGTCTCAGAATCCTGGAAATTCAGACTTTAACAGACGTAGTAGTATGGGCACCAATAATCAACAAGTTGCAATCTACCAGTGAAGTGCTCAATCCACTTGTCAACTCATACAGCTAAAAGTGAATGGGAATAATGTGATCAAAACCTCCTTTCAAAGACGGATATTTTAAATACTTTTGATTGTGTATGTAACAACACAAATAGCAGTGTCTTCCTGTGCTGGATCACATGCCAGTATTTATGCCATGCACAGTTTTAAAGTTACTTTACTTATTGTCAATAAATGAATTACAACTATCATAGAGAGTTATAAGTAAAGACTGGACTGCATTGTACATACATACAGGGTTATGTAGAAGATAAAAGTAGAATAAAGTAGAAGGGGTCAGGAGGGAGGGAAATAAATTGAAAACGATCAAACAATCAAAACCCCCACACACACAAAAAAAATGCCAACTGACCAAAAAAACCAAAATACAAACGTACTTGAATACCTTTGTCTATATTACTGTGTCTTCACAACACACTTCCTAAATTATAAAAGGATTTTATTACTACATACTTCAAAATGTTAGTAAACTAGCTTTTCCATTATGCAGGTTATCACCAAAGACACAAAGAAAAAATGCTGAATTACAAGTACAAGATGCTAGTAAGTTGTAGCTCCTAGTTTGATGGCTGGAGAGTATAATTGATCTAGAAAAATCCATCAAAGTGATACAATGTGTTTCAGGGATTGATATCGCTTCCTTCTGTGCTGTCCTAGCTTCAGCCAAGGACAGGGTTAATTTTTTCACAGTAGCAATGAGGATTTGGAACCTGGAGCTTTGTGGGCATGTCTGGGCTGTTAGATATACCATCTCACATCCCTGCTGGGGGATGGAAGTCTGGGGCCCTCACTTCATGGAAGGGGAATGGCTTTGAGTGGGAATAAAGCCTGGGTGAAGCAGGTCTGCCTACCCACTTTTTTCATTATCCCAAGGTTGTGCCATGTCAGGTTAGGTCAATGAGCATTTTGCATGTAAAACACCCTCTTTGTACACTGTTGTTACCAGTGTTTTTGACTTTACTGTTTGTTTTCTTACCTCATTGCTGTTTCCAGTAAATTGGTCTTACCTCAGCCCACTATCTCTGCCTTTTGTCTCTCTCACCAGAGTGGGTGGGAGGAGGGAAGCGGGAGTGCTATTCCCAAACTACAACAAAAATTGTGAAAACTTAGAGCTCTTACGTTCCTGAGCCATTATAATTAAATTGAAATCTCTATTTCAATATGTATACATGGACACAAGATAAGCAAAAGTTGGTTTTAAAATATGTTTTCAAATCACTGAGTTTTGGCATGGAAAAAATACTTTAATTTAGGTTTTAATGAGCAATTGAACCAGGTATTTGACTCAATTATTTTAGTTCACTCAGGACATTTAGACTGTTAGCTGGCCAAAACTCAAACAGAACATCAAAAATAATCGTTATTTTCCATCAAGTTATTTTTTCATCATCTTTAGGAAATAAATTCCATAAAAAGACTCCTTGTCTAGGTTGCTGTTACTTAGAACAATGTCTTCCAAACATTTGAGAACAAAAATAATCCCCCACTTTTGGAGAACATCACATATATTTCTTCCTTTTTTTTAATTTAATGGTTTTATGGTTTTTATTTTATGATTCTATAAACAACTATAGACCATTCTACTATGCCTACAACTTTAATACTACTGCTCAGAATAATAATGCCACTTACAGAACTCAAAAAACCATTCTGAACATTTTTCATTCAGTTTTCAGAGCAGAACAGTTTTCTTTCCACAAAGCAGACGATCTACTGCAATAGTAGGTGGCCTAGTACTCTTTGCAATCTCTCTTTTAATCAAAAAGATAGCAGAGTAGGATATATACAAGCATCCATGCAAGCTCACATAGTAAAACAAGAACACTCATCATTCAACTTCAACAATAACAACATATCAGTGTTACTCCATCATGTATTCAACTTTCTGTTAACACTCAAATGACATCTGTTACTATGAGACAAACTTTAAGGAAAATTAACTTTACATGCAACACAGCTGGTTCATTTTCAACTCAGAACCTCCCCCCAGAGGTTTCTCATCCTCTACCCCCAAAAAGAACAAACCACTACCATCCCCAAAAAAATAACCACCAACTACTTGTTCAGACCAGAAGAGACAAGTACTTTGAAGAAATAGGTATATCAATGGTCTTCAACATACCTACATGGCGTGATTCTTGGGGTGTCCTGCATAGGGCCAGGACTTGGACTTAATGACCCTGAGGGGCCCTTTCTAACTCAGCGTATTCTATGAATCTATGACTCTACATTTTTAAAAACATACTTTCTCCCAAAAGGTTCAAAATCTTCAGATATTTGATATAAAAGCCTTCAGATTTATAATGAACTGTAACTCTGAGCTGCAGCTGGGAAGTAAACTGTTCCCCCTTCCCCTGTCTCTGAGACCCTTCTAGCTCTTGTTCCTTTCCAAAGGAATTTGCTGTGATATCCTACTAATTAAAGATGAAAACAGTCCAGAGAACCTAGACAGTACAAAACAGGGTACAGTTTACACTGCCATCTCTACTACAGGATGTACAACTTTAGTATTGTCACATTAACTTTTTGTCTGTTAATTACAGCCTTGTTTGAAGAGACATATGGAAAACATTTAAACTATTATTGATCTCTCTCAGTCTAGATAGTAATTAATATTTTATTCCAGCTTTCACAAAACAGGAATGGTTCTCTGCAGTAACTCAAAGTGCAAAACCATCATCTTAATCTGTAAAGCAGAAAATATGAAAGCCCAAAGGGTCTGACAGTTAACAGAAGCACTCAATAGCACCTAACTTAAACATCTCTTTCAGTCAGTGTTTGGGAGTTACAGTCGCACAGACCTGAAATGCTAACAGGGGTGAAGCACTCACGGGAACAGGAGGTGCTGACACCATCCTCAGAGCAGCGAGCAGCAGAGCAGAACTGCTTCATGAGAATGCCTAGGTGAGGGGTCCACAACCTCACTGGGATTACAGAGACGTGGTAGAACAACCCTTATGGATGGAGTGCTGCTACAAAGACATAGAGTCTTTAGGAAAGACAGGGTGGGAAGGCATGGAAAAGAATAGACTAGACAGACACTGAAGATCCTTTCCCACACAAATTTTGAACATGTCATTCTTCAGCCTGTACTATTTACAATTTTTTTTGCTTTGTTTTCTAAAAATCTAGTTTAAATGCTGTAGTAAGTAAAAATTTTAAGTTGGTATTAACAGAGAAAGAATGGGAATGCCTGGTTGTGGAAGCATGAAGACCAGATGAAGGAATCCAAGTAGAGGATGTGGCAAATGCCACTGGTTCAGCAGATCATCATATCTGCAAGTAGTTTCTAAAGTTGTGGAGGTTTTGATAGTGGGAATACAAGGAGCAGGCTAAAAATAAGAATCAAGCTATACCCAGACTAAAACATAATTAGGACTGACTAAAACCAGAATCCACTAAGAAATCAAGGCACAAAAGACAAAGAAGAGATTTGGAGCTATAATATACCCAGGTAGAAGATGAAAGACATCAAGTCATTAAAAAAAATGAAATTGTATTACAATAAAACCCATTTACATCCTTGTGGCAACAAAGGGGTTAAGATTCAGTACATAGTTTTTCTATGCACACCTGCATACAAGTTGTCATTAACTGTCTATCAGAATGTATGCATGAGAGTACATGTAGGGCATTAGCAACTGATTAAAAAGTTTTAACTCAGGAGACGTTAAATTGTTTTGGAGTGAGAGTATTTTTGGGGATTAGAATTCTAACCTGTCCTAAGGAGGATGATGACAAAACAAAAAGATAAGGATTAGTGTCTATGGTAATATAGCAGGAGGGCTAAGTGAATGGGTAATAATAACTGAGAACAGTATGGGGGACCATAAACAAAGTGGAATTTGTGCTAAGCTTGTATTCCAATGCCACACACACAACTAGAGAAGACTCTAGTATTTTATATTGCCTGCAAAAGCAGAAGTTTTGTACAGAGAGATATTCCAGAAAAGCTGACAATAGTCAAATTTTATTTTAGGACTGGATTTGGAAAAATATGGAAAGATAAGATTAAATTGTTATTATTTGAAATTTCTCTCATACAGTAGTATTTTCAGCATTTTTCAGATTGTAAAACAAACTCAATAGGTAAAGCCTCTCTAATTGTTATGCTTTGTCCCTAGTTCTAGTCTGGTTTAGTATGAGTTTTGTGACTTATTACTCAGAGTTTAGAAAACATTATTCAGTGTAGAGAACAATATACTTGAGATACATTTAAGACTAAAGATCTACACCAGTTTATAACATTGCAAAGGTATAGGGCAAATATCTCTACACAACTAAAACTCTCCTTTTACTTTTTCATTAAACAAACTAGCCACACTGCAGTTGTGCTAGAATTGTGTAACTAGAAACACAATACCAACACAGCATCTGTGCACTGTTCAACATGGGCACCTGAAGACAATCAGTATCATGAGACTGGAATGCATAAAAAAGACACACTATTAGAAAATAAAGTATTAGAAAAATTTCTTGAGGAGACACCATTTAAAGTTGCCATAATTAATAAACACACCTGATGTAGCGGGTTGAGTTCACAACCGGGCAGAAACATCAATTTCGTGTAGTGGGTTTGTTTGCATTTTTACCTTCTGTGAGGTAAGAATTAGGAGGAATGCAAAGCAGGGTCCAAACTTAAAGAATGTAAAGAAGTTTATTAACAGAACTAAAAGAGAAAAAAAGATTAATAATGGTCACAAGCCTTCAGAACACTTCTCTTCCCCCATCCTCCCCCCTCCTCCCAGTTACAACATAAAGACACAAATTTGGGATTATTTCAGTCAGTTTACCACCTTTATAACAGTCTTTCATCAGTTCACTTAAGGAGAAGAGTCTCTTTTGCCCACGCTATGGGGCTTCTCCACAAGAAGG
>VZRQ01005474.1:102808-142049 GCA_013397975.1 Machaerirhynchus nigripectus | reverse complement strand
AAAGAATTTCAGCTTTTAGGTTTAAAGCATCTTCTCTATCTACTCCCTCTGGGCTTCAGCTCTTTCTTCTTCACCGACTTTGGTGTCACTATCATGGTGTCTATTCATGTGCCTTTGCCTTTCCCTTTCCTCTGGGAGAAGATGGATGTTTGCAGGTCTCATCTCTTCTGGGGAACTTACAGTTCAGAAGAGGTCAATCTTACCTGGAGTTTGCAGCTGGAACTTACCCCTCTGTTGGTCACATGATCTCTGCCGAGCAGCGGCCAGAGCTTGTCGCGCTGTAAAAGTTAATTTCGGCCACACCGGAGAGGGAGAGAGGGCCATCCCGGCCTGCACGGAGCCCCGGGCCATGGCCCCAGCCCCCGTCGGGGCCAAGTGGTCAGGCCCAGTCAGGCCCGGCCAGGCCCAGCCCGGCGCGCCTGGCCGAGTGGCCAAAGCCCAGTTACCTGTCCAAGGGCCGGAAGCAAGAGAGACTTTCCCGGGCTTCCACATGGTTTGAATATGTAGATTTCGAGAAATGTTATTGGTCTAAACAACAGTCCATCAACTCAGGTTCAAACCACCACTTGCAAGAAAAAGGAGAACTAACTGTTATGGTTTCCTTTTTTCCCACCATTCCCTTATTAAGCCATTTGATATAGGATTAAATATTTCTATTACATTGTTTCCTTCAAATTTGCTTTCTGCCATTCATTCATAAACTAACTCTATTTTATTTTCAGTAGTGACTGTGTTTACTACTGGTTTTGGCTTCTTCCCATTTTTTGGGTTTTAATTGAAATAGTTTTCCAATATTTTTTCATAGTGCACTAGAACTACTAACATAAGGCACTTGTATGAGGATATAGGTCAAAAGTATAAGAGTGTCCTTCACAACTTAAGAGAATTTTGACATTATCCTGACAACATTTTAGGTGTTGCACTCTTAAAGGTTAGGGCATATTTTTACCCTTGATCATGGAAAAACTAACACACAGCAGGACTGAGTTGTTGTCATTCTGTTTTGAGTATATTTAAGACACAACATTGCTTAATATCTGCGAGATCTTGCCTTGACATTTCTAATGTAATTTCCACCGACTTAAACTTGAGTTTTGAACCTTCTGGAACCCCTGTGCTACTTCTAAAAGATTCACAGGCAATGAGGTTATAAAAAATATTATTATTTCTCTTGGGTTTGTAACAATTTTCATACATTTTAATAAACACTCAAATTAGATATTCGGGAAGAATATAATTTATAATATGAATGTCTACAATAGTTTTACATTCAGTATCAAAATTTAAATAAGAACAAATGAAAATGCATTGCAGAGGTAACAGCATGGGTTTTCTTCTACAAGTACTGGAAAATTGTTATTAAAAAGCATGGATGGCATACATACACTTTCCATCTTTAATAATGGGATAAACACAAAATTGTACCTTGTAAATTATTCATGAAGCTAAATTTGACAGGATTAAGTTTTCTTCACATCAAGCTATTGTATTAATTTTATTCTGAGCAGGAGCAGTGCTTTTAGTAGGTTGCTAATTCCACAAGGAGAAAATGTGGCTTATAACATACTTTTAAACCTGCAGGATCTATAGGTTTACAAAAGCATGACCTATGCTGCAGAGAACCTCAAGAAAGCTCAGGGATTATTTCTTCTTACATGGAAAAGGAGCCACAGTGTCACAGAGAAAATGGAGGAAGAGTTAAAAAAACCTTATAATTTGATTCTTGAGGGAGCTAAGGAAAAACCAGACACAATCACTGCTTTTAAGCCACATTTAATGAAATAGAGAGAGACAGCAATGGACTTGGATTCCATCCAGACTTACTGGCACACAACAGTTGATGCAATTAAACATCATTTTCGAACAGAAATGTTTAATGAAGGGCAAATTGAAGAGTATTTTCTGGAAAAAAGATCTCCTATCTTACTTCCATACACAATGCTTACAAGAAAAAACAGGTCATCTGTCCCTTAGAACAACTGAAACAGACCTTTTTGTCACATTTTTGTAATTCGAAAAGCATTTTGGGGCATCAGGTGGGCTATTCAAGGGTAGATTTGTTGAAATATCTAAGAAAACTTGAATGTCTTTTTTTTAAGGGACTTTAAGGCATAATTAGTCACTTTTTAATATAGCAACTGGTAGTGCTTAAAATTGGACCTAATTTTAAATAAATCCAACTCTAAAATCTGTAGTAAATATGGACAACATTTTTATCAGCAGAAGATGAGGAATGCTAGACTAAATCTTTTTAGCCACTGGAGTTCTAATTTCAGTGCACTGAAATTCTTCGGGCAATGTAACTTTTAATTGTATAACCTACAAGGCACATTCATCAGAATAGATAAAAAGATCTGTGAAAATATGACTCCTCTCATAGACATCTTTCAGAAAATAGGTACTGTTTACAAAAGTGGACGAGGAAGTCAAAATATAAAAGAGGGTGGGAGGAACCTAAAAAAACCATAATAAATATATTCACTTTAGCAATGCTTTAAATTCCAGAGTAAATCCTGTAAGCATAAAATAAATTTTAAAAGATATTCAACAAGAAATGTATTGTCATTAAAATACTGTTTTTACTCAAGTGTCAAGAGAAAGTTAATATAACCTTTCTCCAATAACAGAGTGTAAGAGAACAAAATTTCCTTAGAAAAATGTCCTATTAAAGCAAGCTACAAATACAATACTGAGATGTTGAAACCGCTAAAGACTTATTAGACATGTCCAGGAAAAAATTCCTCTCTGTATGGAGGAACCATACCATGTGACTAGAACAGTACAAAAATGGTTCCCTGCATTCTGTCACAGCTCTGGAGCAGTGACTGAGATCATGGTCAGCACAATGGACAAAAGCCAGACATCCACAGCTGCCAGCATAGGAGGGGACTGTATAAAAAGAGGCCAACCAGCTCTGAGGAACACCATGCTTGCGAGCAAACTTAAAAGTTCATACTCTGCAGTTTTGATATGCAGGATCTCGCTGCCTGGCTCTGAATAAATAACTAAATTCCTGCAGTACTTTTTCTCACACATCTGCCTCAAGGATACTTGAAACCATCAAGCAGCTACTAGCCTTTCCAGGAGGCGGAATGCAATCATTACCATATGCCACAAAGCACACTTATCTAGGTGTTCTAAAACATTTAAAATACACTGTTGAACTCTAAGTGTTCTGTTGGTGCTCACAAACATCAAGAAATGTACTTTTCAGAGTACCTTTAAAAGCTTAGTGCAGCAGTCTCAAAAGTCAAGTCTTTCTCAAGTTCAAATTTGCAGACAATTTTTTTTCCCCAGCTCAGATTTATTATTTAAATTGGTTTACCTATATATGATCACATCAGCTTTTGAAAGATCATCAAAAAGACTTGTAAGAACATTTTGTAAGACAAAAGCAGGAGGGGAAGAGCCTATCATTTTCCTTATGGACAGAATGATATATGAAGATAAGAGATTTGGATATAGGTTTATCACCCTTTGTCCCGCAGGTGGAGCACAGCCGCCTAAGGCCAGGTCCATGTTGATGTACCCGCTTCTCCTCTGAATATGTAACAATATGGAGTGCAGTCATCTGATCTGCACAGCTTTGTATAACTTCTTCACATTATTCATCAAGCTTTCTATTGTCTTATTCAGCACACTGGAGAGGTTTCATATGAAATTCTTTATGATTATTAGCACCTGTCTCATGATTGTTTCTCTAATATGGTTTTCTTAGGCTCTCAAGGATTTCATTGGATACTATACCCTGAATTAAACCCTTTGCAAGCATCAAAATAATTTTGTGGCTATTTGCATTTACTTTAGCCACATCTATACTTAAGAGATTTTACTTCCCTAAAAGGCCTAGGTTACTATCACATTGACTTGTTGGAAAAATGTTTCTTAATAAGTCTAAATCAGTGTAATGAATCAGATAAGGTATATAGCACAAGAAAATAAAATCTCTCTTCCAGATAAGGAAAACCTATAGGCTGGGTTTCAGGATTGGAATATAGAATTACTATCTTCCCAAAACATATAATTGCATTTGTAATGTAGGTTCCAAGTTTCAAGATTCGGATGTATTATTGCTTGCTTGTAGTCCAGGAATTCAATAAAAAATTCAGGTGTGAAATATGACCAAATTTCCAAGTGATCCATTGTCATTTTAAATATGATATCTAGAAACCTCCCCAAAATTTATCTGATTATCTTAACAAAGAAGCAAAATACTAAATTACATTGTTCAGATTAGAAACCTCTGCTAAGGCTAAAATAGATTTTTTTTAGAGCCAGAAATTATCTATAAGCGTCTTAGTAAAACTTGAGTAGAAAAATTTATTGCACTGGGTAAATGGATAAAATCACATTGGTTAAATTATTATTTTCATTTTGTTTCAAACAAGTATTTTCTTTCCTTGTGAGACTACACTCTTATTTAAAGCCATTCCAATTACCTAACATCATGATTTCTCCTCAGTGCTGAATTTTAACATTTTGTTAAACTGTTCAAATTACTGAATCAAACAATAATTTCGATTGGGAAGAGGTGTTGCAGGTCATGCTGACCAACACTTCTGCCTAAAAGCGGACTGCTTTCACACTTAGACGAGATGTCTCCCTATCAAGTTTGGAGAAGCTCTCCAGCCTTTATCGGGGCAACCCAATATAGCACTTTTAGCTGGAATTCCTTACCGTTACCTAAGCATAGCATCCAATGTTGTGCTCATAAACACCTATTAGAAAGCTAAAGTCAAGCCCAAAATTTTGTTATCAGCCCACTTTTCTTTAGGTTCGTATCATTCTAGGATCATACTGAGCATCCTCATCTTACTCTCAAACATAATGTGCTCCAGCCCTCAAATAATTATGATGGCCCTATATTACAGTTTCTTTGGTTTGTCAAGGTCTTCCTTCTACTGGGGAGTCCCACCATAATTAAGATGCCCTCCCAAAAGTGTTGAATCGCACAGAATCACGTATTCTTGTTGTGTTGACTCTAGTGCATGTTTGAGTGTGTGTGTATAATGTGTCTGTGTAAGTGTATATGTATATAAACATACACACATGCTAAATAATCTATACGCATACATTCACACATGCACACACGCCTATAAGGATGTCAGTGTTCCAAGGCAAATTTCCAGTGAATGATTATTCAGAGGACATCCATATTAAGGTTTAGACTGTATTACTGATGGCATTGTGAACTACCATTGAGAAGTGAAGAAAACAAGGGTAATGGCATTAGAAAGGAGTGAGATTGCTAAAGGGATTAGCAAGATCTAGACAGAGGAAGACTCACCACGCAGAATTTTTAGTTAAGCAAAAAACGTACCAAGAACTGGACTCTGCACATGCCTTTAACAAGATATGTGTGTGCTTAAGGACCAGGAGGAATAGATGGATGTGTTTGAAAATATAAACAATTTTAGGTGATTGGAGTTATTCCAAGAGGGTCTGATTCTGAGCCCAAATATTTTCAAGGCCCTCAGTTGAGGAATGGGAATTATAGAATCATACAATGATTTGGCTTGCAAGGGACCTTAAAGATCATCTACTTCCAGCCCAAAAACTGTAGGTAGGAAGATCAAGACTGGACAGGCTAGCAGTAGCATCTAGGGGAACTGAATGGCTGCAAGTAACCATAGGGTTCTCCTTAATTTAAGAAAGAAGACCTGTTGGATTCCTTTCCTCCCCCACTTCAGTGTTAACAGGGTTTCCTTCTGTTTCTCCATCAGTGGAAAAAAAATTAAATATTCTAAGTTTTAAGTCTATATTGTTATGGTGTTCATTAACCTGACTAGCAGGAGGAACTGGTGTCATGCATAGACATACCAGGACTTTACTGGTCTTCCATCTGATCTCCTCCCACTGTTACTGTTAATGAAATACGTTGCTTCTACTGGAATCTTAAAGCAGACTGACCACAGGCCTCAAATGAAATGTTCTTGTAATGGACCCCTCAAAGTTATTCTAGCCCTTTAAAAGCAGATTTATAAAGTCATGAATCTCTGAAACAGCCCAGGTCAATGCATTTCAAGACTCTGTTTTGGATCCAAAAGATAACACGTCAAACAGGATACTCAAGTGATATTTTTCTCCTGAAAAGACAGAATATTGCTATTACCTGTTTGTATATTTGCATTTTTCTGAGAATCTGAAGTCCCTCTAAGTAGATGCAACAAAATGTTGAGAGAATTATAGCAATGAACACAAAATCTCTGTTTCTGTGTGAGAGACACTCATCAGTGGCACTTAGGAAATCAATTAGCAAATTAAACTTAATTTCCAGAAAGGAGATTTGACTACAACACAAGTTTATCTTCTCTACCAGACATAAATTTTTAGGGTTTCTCATAGCAATTACAACAGGGGTAAAAGCTAGACATATTTTTCATGGTTTTCCATTGTTTGAATTCTGGAGAAAATTAATAATATTTATGCAAATTCATTATCTTTGAAAGAACAATGAAGGATATATTAAGATATTGTTTCAAATTATATTACTGTAGCTGCAAAAGTTGTTTCAAAACTATTTGTGTGATTTGTAAGGTCTTAAATTGAGTGACTTTATTACAAATCTATGGTTAACATAATTTTAATTTCTTCATAGCCTTATATAGCTTACATAAAATATAGAATTTAACCTTCATATTTGTAACATGGTCTGCAGAAAACTATTGCACTGTTCTGACATTTGCATTTGTTTCCACATTTTTAATACCAGGAGGGCTTAGCAACATTAACATGAAAATGAATGCTTTAACTTTCTAAGCTTTCTTTAGCAACACAAGTTTCTTGTGTATCTTCTATTTGAGAAGATCTCTACCTATGTATTACTTGTGGTCTCGCTAGATAAAAGCTTATAAAATTTATTAATTAATCAATAGCATTGATGACACATTTTCATCTTTTTTTATTATACATTTTTGCAAATGTGAGGAAGAAAAACTGTAATCACTAGCTGCATTTATTTTTCTATTTGCAAAACCAAAGATTTAGATTTACCAACTGTAAACTCTCCTGAGGTTCTTTCTCCTTCCCTGACCTTCAGTCCTGTCCATCTGACATCCCCTCAAGAGATGAAGAACACCTTAATGTTTATACTTTGAAATTATTGAATTGTCCAAAGATTTAACACCTTAATGATGAATGCATTCAATAATCTTGGAAACAGAATAAATTAACAGAAAACATGAAATATGCACTTTTTTCACATCTTCACTGTGCTTTCTTTTGGCACCAATGTTAATAAGCCACCCCAAAAATTAGTATTATATTCACTAAGAAAATATTTCTTATTTTAAGTTAGTAACAAATTGTTTTTGATAAAAGAAAGGAAAGTGAGATATTCTACCTCTTTATCAGTCCCATTCTGGCATTTTTTTATTCACTTGCTTTATATTCTAGAAAAAAATAAGAGTCTCTGCAGCACACACTTTATACACCAATGCCAGTTCTGTATCAAATAATGACTATAAAATTGTGTGAAGCTCCATTGACTCCGTCAGAATCTGCAGGGGTGGACACATCTGCCCAGTCAGATCAGATTAAACTAGCTCTGCTAAAGCAAAAATGTCAATGACTTAAGAAAGGACAATTTGCAGTATATTCTACCCAATTTATCTGGCAACTGAATGAAAATTGCAGAAGGTACTTATTACAGAGGCTACTGTGTTTTATTACCAATAGAAAAATTTCTAGGCATACCAATTATATTTGATAGATCTACTGATCTTGCTAAATTGATGAGATTAAGGTAATGACTACATTTATTGCAGAATGTTGATATAAAGAAGTTTTAAAATATGTTCAAAATCTGTTAACTGCTAAGAGGTGACTCTGATAGCTTTGTATTGCTGGTTCTTAAAGGCATTAATTAATTTATGTTCACAATATGCTGGTATGCTTGTCCCAAGGCCTGACAATCGCAAGGAAGCAGATGAGTGCATCCATCTATATCTTAATAGGTAAATCAAACAATTACATTTTTATAGACAGCTAAAAATAATGAAAATGGAAAGGAACTTAGATTCTTTTATTTAGTGGTGTGTTCCAACACAGGATATTTTCTGATTATTCAGATTACAAGGGAACTACAGCCCTATTCAGCTCATGCAGATTATTTGTACTGGGAAATAATGCACACAGAAATAAACTGATACATGTATGTACTTAATCCTTCCATACAGAGAGGAAATAAGGGAAATTTAGGCATGCTTTTGTTCCTCCTCCTTGATGCCAGATTAAATATTATAGGCTTAGAAGAGACATAAGGAAAATAATGAACAAGTACTTTCTAGAGAATCTAAATAACATCAAAACCTCCTCTCCAATGAAAAATAAAAAAAGTGACCTAGGAGCATTTGAGAGTGTTCATACTAATACTTCTGAGTCTGCAGACTGCCCTGATGATAGGATTTGCCTCCAGGCAGACACTTCTTTAGGTACTTCCCATCACATTAATGACTGTTGTAACTAATGAAGGTAACTTTGAAGATCTTCTGTTTATTATGGAACCATTTAGCTCCTTAATTAGCTTAACAGCATTCAAATTGCTTTTTGGAACCTGACTACTTTCAGCTACCATTAAACACCCAAATAGGACAAATAATTTAAGACAGTTATTTCTATTGCCAGTAGAAAATGACAAATATCTATTAGACATGTCATTCTAATATGATCAACCTAAATGGATAAGCCTTAACCAAGTGGGATCACAGAAAATGTAAAAAATTTTAGAAATTTAAAAAATACTTTCTTTATAAGAAAAACCAAACTGTCAGAATTGTTGCTGAATCAGCAAAGAAAAATAAATATTTATGTCATCAAAAACTGTCTTTCAAATTGAAGTTATTAAGAAAAAATTCCAAATACATACATATCCTCCTCCCTCAAATTTAGCAGGGTGCACCATCATTATTTTTCTGAATCAAGGAGTTTTTGACAAATTATTCTTTTCAATTAGCATTATGAACAAATTCCTACAGTTGATATCTGAAAAAATTTAATGTAATTATACAATACCTAATGAAATGTTAACAACAACTTCATTAATTCTTCTTTGGATCAGTTTTGCCTCTTCTGCATGTGAGATTCACAGAGCAGATCATAAAAATGTGCCCTTATTAAGGGCTTTAATATTGAAGTATCTCATATTTTAATTCCTAGAGATTCATAGTTCAGATCAGAAAACAAAAATTTGCCCTTACTAAAGGTTTTAATAATGAGGTATTTCGTATTTTAGTTCCTAAGGCAATAGTGCTTTCCTTACAGAATAAAGTAATTCCATAAAATCATATTTTTACATTTCGGTTTACACCATTTTTCCTTTTGTCCCCTAATGTGACAGCACTCCAAAGAGAAAGACACAGATAGTGGAATGGTGAAGGACAGTGTTCAAGAGATGTATTACCTCCTCTGAGGAATGTGAAATTATATTGAGCCAAGAAAGCACCGGAAGAAATCCCAAAAGAACCCTGGTATCTTCAGCTGCTCTAAGAAAATACAAGTGCCAAAGTAATATAAAATAATTAATTCTAAATTTCTATTAAATTCCCATTTGTTTCCATGAGGAGGTACAAGGCTTTATCAGAGTTCACAAACAGGAAGTAATTGTGCGACTGAAACATAGTTATCACTCCACAGAGAAGCATTTATCTCCTTCAAATTTGTATTAGGTGGAGCAGTTCTCATCCCAGGTTCAGAGATGCCCTTATCAGAGAGGTGCGTACGCTAAGCCCGTTTGTAATATTTGGCAAAAATATTCATGGCCACAGATCACAGAGAGCTTTTTGTGCTACCCTTTAACCTTCAACCCATCTGGCAATTTAGTTGAATGCATAGAGTAAATATTAACATTATTTCAAAGCCAAAGTGTACTTTGCAGCTGTCCAATTATCCTACCTTCTAATTAGCTATACATAATGACCTTAATCCTTCTGTTAATTAACTCTGTCTTTACCTGCAAAATGTATTTGCTTTGATGTAGTGGAACTATTTCCTTAGCTCTGTTTCTTCCTGTTGATTTTTGTGTCCTTTTCAACAGCCACAGGTATATTCACATTACCAACTTTCTGCTTATCTCTCTGCGTTAGTATGGTGTTATCTGAGTATATAATTTTTTGAGTGAAACAGAAGATTGATATTTAGAACTCAAGAACTTTTAATTTCATCTTCAGACTAGAACTGCCTGGATTAAATCAGTGATTATGTAATAATTTACAGTGCTCGTAAATATGCATTAGCTTAATGTAGACAGAAAACATAAAAATTAAGACATGTTTAATACTCAGGCCAAAATTTCCATGGTGGAACTGGGTTTTACAAAGAGAAGAAAATCTCCCCAATCCTCTTAGAAATTTGGTAATATTCTTAAATAACTCTCACTTGTTTACAAGTAGCAGTAATTGTAACTGTTCCAGCAGAAGTTGATTAAAACAACACCAGTACATAAGCCCTAACTGATGATTGACTACAGGCATTTTGACATGCTGTTTCAGATGCCTAAAAATGCATATTAGACCCAAAAAGATCATAAAAACTAAATACAACTCGTATTTCATCAAGTATAATGGTGCAACACTACCCCAGAGTCTCCAGTGCCATTATTGTACTGCTGCCTCTTGGAGTGGGGGAAATTTAACATTTGGCTCTGACTATCATTCAGCTGTGAGATACAGAGTATTTTGATGCTGCCTGGTAGATTATCATGCCACCCGTGATATGTTTTATATTTTGACATTTCCAGGACAGTGTGGCTTAGAATATCTAATGCCCATCACTAATCAATAATCAATACGATCATCACCTTCCCTGCAAGGCCGTTTCCAGAAACTTCGGAGAGATGAGACTTTAAATAGCGTCTTTTCTAATGAAAGAAAGTAATCACTTTTTGGCCTTTGCATTTTTTAAGAAGCTGATTAAAAATTATCAGGAGCTCTTAGTTAACTCTATGTGAACAAGAATTCGGAGTATCTCTCAAAATCAAAGTGAAATTAAATAAACCACCGGAGATGATGGCAGTAAACAGCAGTCACCACTACAGCTACATAATGGATAGGGGAAGAGGCCTTACTCGTGAACAATTACACAGTCATGTTCTGTTGAAACACATTTTTAATACTGTAATGCCCTGCCCCTAAGCAAACTTCCACACAGAACAGAGTGTCAAACAAGGTCAAAGTAAGATGGCAAGGTCTGTAAGCAAAACAGAACTGACATTTCCCCTAACTTACCCTTGCACAGCAGGGATACTCCTAATGTCATTTTCTTCGTAAGCAGATGGCCTCAGCCACTGACAGTTCAACAGAGAGCTGCAGATTCTTTTCCCACCCCCACCAGCCCCCTGCACTCCATGCTGCAAACTTCACAGATTTGTAGGTTAAGCTTCTTTTCCAAAAGGCATTACTCTAACTGCCATATCACATGGGAGCTGGAGTTGCTGTTCAATCTGCTATTAGACATATTTCCCCAGTGGATATATTTTATTGGCACTTCCTGTTCTTCCATCAGGTACCGATAAAATATTTATAGATCCCATCACTTAAAGTAGACTAAGTGAGAAAAGGAAACCTCATGGTAAAACGCTTTTTGAAAAATAAAAAGGAAGGCGTTTCTTTCTTACATTTTGAAAACCCAATGCACCTTCTTCTCTAAAAATAAGCAGCTTAATCTGGGATACCAGGTTACTGTTGCATTTCGACTTATTAGAAGTTATTCTAGTCATCTATCCTTTTGAAATATAGTCAGTTGGAATTCCTGTTTATTCGTTCAGCCTACCACTGTAACTGGTGAAAACACTGAAAATTGACACAATGTGAACAAATATTGGTAATTAATAGTACTGGAACAAAAAATATAGGTACTAATTTGGCAAATGTAATTTGTATATTCATAGTTTACGAAGTTTTCCTCCTTTGAGGAAAAAAGATTACTTGAATGAGCTTCCCAATTCAGATGGTGTGTTTCAATGAATGTTGATATTTTTATATGTCTCTATTCCTTGTTTTGGTGAGGATAAGACCAGCTGTTAATTATAATCAACTATTCTAATCAATATTTTATGTTTTCCCTCTTAAGCTTAGTATCAGTTTGACACAACAGCAGTGAAAGAAAAATACTACCGTCTTATTTTTTGGATTATACTGAAGTGAGAAGGGAAAACTAACCGCCACATTTGGAAATAATTGCACATTTTTTAAGAACATCTGTGTTTCATACACATTTTGGATATTTCTTATTTCTACATGTTTTTGCTAAGAGCCCTGACTCTCACTCACTTGACTTCAAGATCAGCATCAGAATAGCAAAGCTTTCCTGGAACTTGGATGACTACTCATCTTTCCTGCACTGTAGTCACACATCTAGAGCAAAAGAATTCGATGTATTCCTTAAGTACATGTTGTATGAGAACGTGAAATGGTATGGCTCTATGAGGCTAGGCACAATGTCAGCAACCCTTGGACAGGCCTCTGCAAGTGTCAAGTCCCTGCCAGTGAAGCTGAAGATCTACCACACTTAACTGTTGTGCCAGTTTGTTATATAAAGCAAGCCAGTACTTCATAACCTCAAAAGCGTATCCTTTCCACTTAACAGAGCTGCTCGTGAGAGTATGTATGGGGGCAGTGCTGCATTAGCAGATTTTCAGATGCTTGTTTCATTCGTAGAAGGCCTGGGGTTTCCTTTTATAAAAGGAAGGTTAGTCTAAATGGATTTTGAATTGGAATAAAGCACTGAAGGTTTAACTGAGATTTTTACAAATGGTGAAAGAAAACAGTGGTAACAAACATCTAGCCAATATTTGAATTGTGTGCCAGGCCAATGAGACAGTTTTGTCACTAAGGTAGTTTTCTCACACTACTATTATCTGCTCAAAGATTCCACTTTCTAATTTATTTAATTGCAGCATTAATTTTATTTTTTTTCTTGATCTTTCCATTCTTTTTGCTTCACTTGACACTATTGGTAAGCACACCTTATTCTGTGCTTTAAGGATTTTTAAAAATCAGAATTATTTTTAATTTCTGATTAAATCTGGTAGTATCATCAGTGAAATTCAGTGTTTACCAATATTAATTGTAAGGTTGAGTGTCAGGATGAAATGAGAAATAAATGATTAAATAAAAGGAAAACTGAAAAAAAAAGTTGTGGTGCTGAAGGAAATGATTCAAACTCTAGTTTTGATTTTACATTTTGGTAAACATTTAGACACTCCTAAATCTTACATGTATTATGACTGCTTGCTGAAACACTGTTTAATATATAATATCAAATTTATTCATCATAGTTTTTTGAAAAAGAGTACTCCTGCAATGTTCTTTTACCCACTCTATAATTGCAATAAAGCTACAAACACAGTCTTAAAATAAACAGAATTGATATGAGCGATTTCTGTATAAAGTATGAGTTTTAAAGGTCATGGGTAAATAAGATAAAAAATTATTTTTATCCCAGAATCCTGCCATAAAACAATAAATTTGGCTCAGATTCAAAGTTCTGTTACTGTAGCACTGAATGAATGTCTGAACCGGTATGGTACTTTTAGCTGAGTGTAATATATAATGTAATTCAGAGGCTATTTTCACAGTGACCTAATTCATTTTTTTTTTTTCCAATATGATACAAAAGTCTAATTACATTATAGCACTAGTAACTTTTTTTCCTTCAATCTACAGTGACAGCTTCCCAATTTTTTGCATTTTTACGCTTTTCTTGCTCACTTGTAGGGAGAGAGGTGTCAGCTTCGGGCAGCTGCGCCCACAGAAGAGCCCCCGTGTGTATGTTTGGGTGCTCACTGCAGCACAGTGAGAGGGCACAGGGTACTCCTGCCCCCTGTAGACTATCTCCAGTGATAGAACCTCATTGCAAGCACTCAGTGTCATCCAACTAATGTCAAACTCTGCTTGCTTCTTTTTTTCTTGCTATCAACATGTGTATTAAATTGTCATCTAGCAGGTTGTCTCAAGAGATTGTCCTTACTGCAGTGATTATGCTTTCTGTCTGTTTCTACACAAGTAAAAACATGCACTATTATAGTGTCATTTTACTGTTAAATTTTCCAAATTATTTCAATAAACTAAAGGCTACTGAATTATTTTGGAAGTAATTTACATTGCTATATGATTCTGTACTAAGTTTGCTGCATAAATAAAAAGCGGTAAGATTAACTCTGGTTAAATCTAGTGTGTTGTACAGTACAAGGAGTTTTGGCATTACTTGGTGAATATCACAAGCAGAAAATATTTTACCCGCCACCTGGAAGTGTGTGTAGGATTTGGCTAAATTAGATGTCAGCAAGTTGAAAGTTAGTTTCTTCTAATCATCTTCAAATATGGTCTCAAAGTGGATATGGATACTTTCTAAATCTCTGCTGCCATCCAGAAAACAATTTTGTATACATAATATGTCTCCCATTCTCATTTCCTATGACAGAGTGATAGACAGGTGTCCTGTTGAAGACTTCACCTTATTAAAGACTCTCCACTTCTCCTAAGGACAAAAGGTGGTGAAAAGCTAACAAGGAAATTTTGAAGCTATTTAAAATTGAAGCTATTTATTTTTCAGTATCCTCTGTGAAGTCACAACTACCAAGTTATAAGTCAAAAACGAACATGAGTGTAGCTAGGTCACAGCTTCCAGGGTAACAATTCACAAGATTTGCCTATTTGTCCTTTCCAACGAAAGAAATAGTTAAAACATTACTTATCTGTCTTACTGATAATACAATAATGTAAAAGAACATCTTGTAGTTTTAAAAAGTCTAAAATGCACTGTGGTAGTTAATAGGTTTACAGAACTCACTGTCCTCTGGAAGAGATGTCTTGAGAGTTTATTCTTTCTTCACAATGAATAGTCACTTAGTATATGGAAGGGGGAAAAAGGAAAGGAAAAAAAAAGCAGACAGAGGATGCAGATTAAGAAATTAGAGGAATGACAACATGAGAACAGCTGGTCTAGTATTACAAGGTGAAAAAAGTGGAAGATACCTACTTCCTGGGATGTGGGAAAATCAGAAATACTTTACAAAGCTCCACAGAATTACAAGGGAATATATTAGTCCTCAGCGTATTTCTTCGCACTGTGATACAAGCTAGCTAGTTCTGCTGATGGCAGTCAGCAATCTTAAAATTGTAGTAACTTATCTTCTCTCTAAGAAAAAGGTAATCAAACTGAAAATGCCTTTATTGTCAGAACAATTAACTTTATGATTGTCTCTAATCTCCTGGTTCAAAGTCCGAGCTTCTAGCCACAGACCCAGCTCAGCTAAAATTTTACACCTGCCACTTGTCTGAGCATTCCAGCCTATTCCCATCTCCCTCAAGCCCCTCAGAGTTGTCTCTGCACATCCAGGGGAGCTGGACACAATCAAACTCTTTTGAAAATAGAAACTAGCTAGGAAACAGACATTTTGCCCCAGTTTACTACTACTTTGCCCTTTTGTGTTTCAGGTCA
This sequence comes from Machaerirhynchus nigripectus, assembly GCA_013397975.1. Classification (NCBI taxonomy): domain Eukaryota; kingdom Metazoa; phylum Chordata; class Aves; order Passeriformes; family Dicruridae; genus Machaerirhynchus; species Machaerirhynchus nigripectus. The sequence continues at coordinate 126,611 of VZRQ01005474.1, read as the reverse complement.
GTGCTTTATTCTCTCTGCATTCAAGGCTTTCCCTGCCACATTTCTAACACCAGAAGAGGAATAAACTATTTTGTTTCCAGAGAAGAAAGACCCTTTGTTCTGACTTCATTAGGAGCTTGCAGGGTTATAGTTGTGCTGAAATTATCGTTCTGCTCCAGATCAAATACACTTAACAGGAAACAGCTATGTGGGAACTCAAAGCCTACAATTCTAAGACGTCCTTTTTTAATATCCATGAACTTTCCTGTTTCCAAGGCATATAATTTAGCCCAGCTGGGTACATTTTCACAGGAAAGGACATGAGGAATAAAGGAAATATGCTCCTTACAGAAATGTATTTCTTCCTGCTCTAGACTATGGAAGGACTAGTGTTCAGCCAAAAATGAAGAAGAACTTAATGTTTTTAATCATACAACACCTATGTATTTTCTTAACCTTGCTTTTGATTTTGTGGACTGAAATTTCATCAAAAAAGAGCATGTCTAGCATCAAAATTTTCTATACAACTGATAGAACATAAAACAATTTCTCTTTAACAAACTATTTCAATGATCTGCTGTGATAGGCAATGCTATCAGGGTCCCCTATTGAATATACTGTGAATGGATAAAATTTTATATTAAAAAGGGTTCTAATTCCATTGAATTACAAGAAATTTGCACCAGAATACTCAAAAGTATTTATTCATGAAAGTTGTTTAACCACTTTGAAATATTGCTTAATGTTAAAATCTTTCTGAGGAATTCTTGGATGAAAAACTATTAAATACAAAAGAAATTATTAATTCAGACAAGACAACACTATTTTTAACTTTGCTATCAAATAGTCTAGTTTTTAAATCCTTAGAATATGACCCACTTTAGTATAACTAATTACACTATGACCAGTTCTCTAGTGTATTCAAAAACTCCTAAACATTATTACATTTACCAAGGCAAACTTTGTCTACATAAAAAATTTTCTACATGTCATTCTGTCAGACAGAGTGAGTATAGACTGTCACACTGAAAACTCAGATACTGAGAAACATCACTGACGACCTGAAGGGATCAGGCCTTTACCAGAAAGAAAAATAATTTGTACTTTCTCTAACATGAACTTCATGCTGAGCTGAGCTTCACAATATGTTCCTGACAAATTATCTATTCTTTATTGATCATTAAGGACTGAAGAAGTCAGAGGTGAACCTTTTCTGGGTTGCTTGTTTGGTTTTGTTACACTGAGCTCTTTTACCATCATTAAGTGTCAGCAATACAGCTGAACAAGCTGCTTGTTACCGACAGTAACACAAAGATATTTCTTGGATTGTAACTGTGTAGTCCAGGTACCCGAATTCAGACACAGCTGTCTGGAATACTCATTACTCACAACTTGTTCCACAGATATGTCAGGTATGCTAGAAAGGACAGAAAGCATTGTGGTAGTGCAGTAGGTATTTGTGGATTACAAGTTTTCACTATTGTGACCTACTAAGATAATAATGTGAATCACTAAGATAATATTACACTTTCATAGGCACTAGACAAAGTCACAGAGAGATAAGTGTCTTCTAAAAAAAAGTACCCTGTATCTTTAAGGTTCTCAGCATTTTTAAATATTACAGCACTTTAAAGTACTGAAAATAGCTCTTCTAAAATTATTTCTTCCTTCTTAGTTAAGAACTATCACATATATTAAAGAATGCTGGTTACTTTAAATCTACCTTTGTTTCAGATGATGAAAATCTCTAAACGTTTATGAATCATTTAAAACATTTCATTGACCTACTTTAAAAAAAGCTTATATTAATAGGAAAAAGTGACTTCTTTTTTCAGCTGAAGCCAAGTTACAATGAAAACCCAAGGTAATTATCTCAGTCATCAACATAATCCCAAAAGGTGGTATTTTATGTGGTGATCAGACCTCTCCGATATTTTTGCCTCATTAAGTTTTATAATGCTGCTATTCTTGTAAGCACTTTGTCCTATAAATGCAAAACCACAGCAACTAGAACCAGCCAACAGAGACCAAGGGGACTCAAGAGACACAAGCAGATTATTTTATTGTTTTTAGTTTTGGGGCTAGTCCAAATCATTTCAAGAGTAAAAGATAATGAAGTCCAAGTAAACAACATTAATGAAGAATTTACATTAAGAATCTGAGAAACAAAATCTGGAGCTGGTTTTTGATTCCCATCAAGTTTCAAGTGTCGTCAGACTTAAAGCTCTGAACAGAATCCATTCATGGAAAAAACCTGCAAATTAACACAAATACTACAAAGCAAAACATAGCAAACAGCTAAACCAAGATTCAAGAGCACAGATGGGTGAAAGGCACAGTAGCACAGCACAGATGGACCAAGTTCTGTTTGACTGCAGAAAGTTAACCCTTACTTGGATTTTTGTTTATTTTAATTAGAATAATCAAGGTATTAATCCCTAATAGGACCCCTCTGCTTTCAATGCAATAAAACTACAGATTAAAACTGTATGAAAGTATGTGACAGATTATATAACTATTCAAGAATAATATTTTGGGGAAACTTGGAATAAATCCACTCCCAAAAAAAAGTGAAAGAAACCTTGTATAAACTTAACAACATCTTTTTCTTCGTGGCTTTAGAGAAAAAAAGTCTTTATCTGAGAGGCAAGAACATTTCAGAGCCATCATGAAACTCTCCAGGTTCAATGGAAAGAACCCAGCAATCCCCAGGCAATCAAATTCCTGACTACAGAAGAAAAGTTTTCAATTCTGAAACTATTGTGCTGAAGCCTTTTTATTTTTGAAGGGGAAAAAATATTTTTCTGCTGAACTTAATAAATTTAATATGAATGTAAATACAAAGTGCTTAATTCCATGCTGTAGTTGTACAAGCTCTAATAGGCTTGGACTTGTCCAACCACAACCATTTCCTACCTCACTTCGGTTTTTCAATGATCTCTCTCCATATCATTAGGAAGGAGACTATAAGGAGGTTCTTAAAAAGTTATCAGTTGCTAGGAAAGGAAATGAGAAGAAAGAAAGCTGTTTTCCAAATAGTGAAAAATTACACCAGTAAAGACAAAAAGAAAAAAAGGTTGAACTAAAAGTTCAAGAACTAAGAAGTCTTAAACAGAAGTAGAAAAATCCTTAAAAGAGTATGCTATAGGAATACAAATTATATTTCAATTCCAACACTCCTAAAAAATGTGATACACAATTTAATCACAATGTTATTGAAATACAAATATTATTCAAAAAAAGATTCATGGATCTGCTCTTAAAAAACCCCCAAATCCCAAAAACTTATTTAAAACAAAAAATCTGTAATAGTATCTCCTTTAGAGAGACTAATAAAAGTGATGAAAAAATTGGAAGCACACATTTTATTTTTTGATAAATGAAAGTGAATTTTAATCCCCCTGCATTAGTTCAACTGTTCAACCAATCCTAATATTGGAGATAGAAGAGAGCTCTTTGTATGGTATATTTAATATCTTGAATAGGTTTTGTACATTTGATTTGAATATAGAATAAATCAGACAAAACAGCAGAGATTCCTGCCACATTTACACTGGTAAAAGTGTTAACTAACTTGCTCTTCTGAGCTTTGCTCTCTTTAACATCAGACCAAGATGGATGTAATTTGGGTGTATACCGGCATAACAAAGCACATCCTATTTGATACAAATCTGCTTACTTTTTCACTGCAACAATCTTGCAACACCCTTGCAACAATCCCATCCATTCTGTTCCTGAACATCTCCAAGATTATCTAATAAGTGTATTGTGTTTTGTAATGTGGTGAGCTAGCCAGCAACTGCTTAGAGACCTTACTCATTCTGCAGATGAATCATAATAAATCAGATTGGAAAGCAGATTTCCAGAGCTGACAAACTAATGTATTATCACTGTGTAACCTTAGCTGACACAAGAATGTAATTTAGTTTTTAAAATTATTAATATTGGTATCTGCAAAATCATAATAATTTTCATGCTAAAAGGGTCTTCCAGGAACTCACTCCTCCTTGTTCTTTTCTATTAAAATATTTTATAAAATTTCAAAGGTGTATATCTCAGCACTAGAAGGGCTGAACTAATTAGAAACTAGACACAAGGTTAATGGAAGAATACGTCCCCTGCTTAAAATAATTCTCTATTATTGTAGAAGACAAATATACCAGCAACAAGTACACTTATACTCCACATTAATGCAGTGAGTTATTAGAGAGCTAAAATGTTGTACGTAGGTGATCAACTATAAAGTTACAAGTAAAATAAACCTAATCAGCAAGAGATCAACCAGGTCAGATTATGAAGACTTTATAACTTAATGGGATGTTCTTCCCCATCTGTCACATCCCGCCTATGAGAAAGGGAGAGCGACTAAGATTCAGAAATACCCTTGACTTGCATTAGGGTGAGACAACTCGCAAGGTCTGTACATAAACACCAACTTTATTGGAAAAAATGTTCTACAAATGTTCACCCTCTCACAATTATATTTACCTAAGCTATGAAGCTTTATGAGAAGTCAAGATAGGTCTTATGTTACTTAGCAACTTAAACAGAAAAAGAGACAGGGGAGGTCCAGTGGAGGGGGCAGGGAGAGAGAGAGAGAGGGAGGTCACCATCACCTACCATGACTCCTTGAGACTGGCCCGTGCGACAGGTCACCAGCCCTGGATTCAGCATCAGACCTGCCAACAGGGTTGTTTGGTACAGGCAGAGAGAGACACACAGAGAGAAATTCTGGAATACTCCTTTAGCATGTTGTCCAGGCACATGGTACAGTCACTTGAGCCTCGTCACTTACACCATCTAAGTGAAAAACAAGGACAATCAATCAGATGTAAAGCACAAAGATGAACTCAGCTTTATTGATTTAAATATGGTAGTAAGGGAGGGATAGAAATAAAGCTGAAAAGGGTTAAGGGTCTCCCAACAATATTACATATATAACCAAAAAGAGACCATCATACACATACTCACTTATGTCTTTCTTTTTACATTTCCAAACAGTAAACCAGAAAAATAATTCAGGAAATACTTTGGAGCCAAGACAGTCAAAAATCGATCATCCAGTATTCTCGTGTCAGTTATAAAATCAGCATCTTTAGCACGTGAGCCACGTGTTTGCCATGATTTACTAATAAACATAGTGTGTTTGTACAATAAAATTATATCACAGTCCTAATGTTGTATAGTTTAGCAGTCTCAGTTTTCTGTTACACTAAAGCGTCTCAGGCAGCAAATCTACATAATAGCACAAAATATTTTATAGATAAGTGCAGAAAAGCAGTAAGAAGAAATTTTCTGCTTAAAAGCTGAAGTGGGAAGGAGTGTTTTCTTCTGCCCCTATTCAAAGTTCTTCAGTAGTCTATTGAGCTCTTATCTAAAAGATTAATCATAGAATTATAGAGTCATAGAATGGTTTGGGTTGGACAGGACCTGTTGTATTCCACTGTGGGGAACTGTGAGGAGCTCTTTTGAAAATGGATGGTTGGGAACGAAATTAAGCCAAACGAGGCAAATGTTGTATCTGAGAACTGTTTATTGGTAACAAAAGGAGAGGGTAAAGGGGTTGCCCAAGCGAAAGAGGGCTAGAAGGGACAGAAAAGAAGAAAGGAAAATGGAAAAGGACTGGGAGAGAGGAGATAAAGGGGACTGAGACAAAAAGAGGGTGTTACCACCAGCGAATCAGGGCAGTGCTGTCAGTGTCCGGGTGGCCGAGGCGTGTGCACGCTGCCCATCTGTCTGTGGCCAGGCTGGGCATTAGCGAGCCTGCGCAGCACCCGGAGGGGTGCGGCTCCACGGATGAAGCTCCCGCGGCAACAGCACCAGGCATGCGGTCAGTGGGAGCTCAGGCGGGAGGACCAGGATCCTGGACAAGGTCTCGGCAACCAGCTGGATCAGGGCGGCAGGGTGGGCGGTGACAGCTGGATCGGGGCGGCGGCAGAGTTGGATCCAGGCAAGGACGTGGGGCAAAGTGGCAGCAAGGCGGTCAGGAGCACAGGACAGGTGCAAGGGCAACCCAGTGAGTGCAGGAGAGCCAGATGGCAGGCAGGCGGAGGCCAGGGCAAAAGAGGGAGCAAGCAGCAACAGCAAAGAGCAGCAAGCCCCAACGAGCAGCGGTGAGCCCTTATGGAGTTGGTTTTTATACCCCCTGGCCCCTCCCAAAGTCTGCCTGCCAGCAGGTGACCATTGGTCCAGTCCAACTATCCTGTGCTGTCCATTGGTGGAGGGCTCCTTGCAACCTGGTTGGAGAAGCCCCTCCACAGGGTCTCTTACTGCCTGCCTCATGTGGGGTGTTGCCAGGTGAAGTCTTCCCAGAAACCAGGCTTCCCCCACTCCTGGCTGCCTCCTGCAAGTGGCACATGTGCACCCCTCCTCCACATGCCTCTGACAGCCCTGACAAGCAGAGCTGAGGAAAACTAAAACGGCTGATTTCACTCCTCACAGGACCTTAAAGATCATCTAGTCCCTGCCCTAGGCAGAGACCATTTCCACCACACCAGATTGCTCAAATCCTACCCACCCTGGTCTTAAACACTCCAGAGATGATGCATCCTCAACTTCTCCAGAAAACCTGTTCGGTGTCTCACCTCCCTCTAAAGAATTTCTTCCTAGTATCTAATACAAATCTCTACTCTTGCAGTTTAAAGCCATTCCCTCTTTTTCTATTACTATCTGTGTGCGCAAAATGTTGTTCAGCCTATTTAAAAGCCTGCTTTAAGTACTGGAAGGCCACAATGAGTTCTCTCTGGAGACTTCTTGTAAGTTGGAACAGCTGGTAGTATCCCAGATTTCTCCATATCAGCATTACAGGAAAAAAGACCATCATTAGCTTCTGATCCCTTTGATTTTAAAATTAATTAAAATTTAAATATGTACAATGAAGATTGAAGTTCTCTTTTTATGCGAATCTGTCCAAATATAGATATGTAGAAAACTTTAAAACACAAAAATTCCTGAATACTAACTTTGGGGTAATTAAATAAAATCCTGTCATGAGGAGTTCCATTCATTATTTGAGATCATTACTCATGAAAAAAAATTGGCCCAGGTCAGTACCTAGAAAGGAACGCCTAAATCATTCTGCCAAAAGCTCTCTTGGAGATTCTTATGTTAAACTGACAGGTTCTTCCTGAAGGAACCTGTCAGAAACACATTTAGGCAGGGATCAGTGGTCTTTACAAATTAGAAGAAAAAGAATTTGGCCCTTTTGAGGACTAAAATTCAACAAAAGACTGAGAGATTCTGCAATATATTCTATAAAATATCATTACTCTTTTCAGTTGAATTTCAAAAAATTAATTTTAATATATTCTCTGTTTTACTACAGGCAATTATTTTGATTTTGCTTTAATTATCTAGACAAATGCTATTCACAATAGTTATTGAAATGAGGTAACCTTTGGTCTTCTATTTCATACGTGAAAGACTTTCTCTGAAGAAACAGCGATAGCATTTTTTGGTGTGCTCCTGCTTTGTCATAGTGAATTATAACTTCCTTTAAAGATGACCAAAACAACTATATGTAAATGAAATTTAATTCACTGACCTACTTCAGATCTAATTCAGCTTGACCTCATCCTCTCATGTTTCCTGACCTGCAGTGCTCTCTTCCTCACTTTCTTTTTATCATTCCTCTTCATCTCTCCGTAGCTTCTTCCTCTGCATTTATTGATCTTTCTCCTTATTATAAACGCTTTCTTCCTTGATTGTAATTCTCTTTCTATCCCTCCTCACAACTCCTACTGCGAGTCCCTTTAAACTGGATAGGAGTACTAATCCATATCTATTTCCTCACTTCCTTGTTTTCATTCCACATGTCTCTCCTGTTCTAACTGTCCTCACAAAAGGACAGGATAACCTCTTTTTGTTGAACCTTACGATGGACAGGAAATCATCACTTCTATGATAATTTGCTGTCCTTGTACAACAATATGTCTAGGGGGTTTTTTTCCTCTCTCCTTTTTCTTTTTGTCTTCAGGAAAATCTTTCTTCCTCATTTTACCACCTGATGTTTTTTCAGTGGAAATTGCAATTTCTTCCCTAGTGTTCATCCATAATTCCTTTGTTGAGAGATTATTCTATCCCCAGTGCTTTAAACTGTCATGAAATAAGTGGCAGAGTTTACTGCATGCACCTGTGTTTTCTGTTCAGCCCCACCTGTGAACCTGTCATGTTCTTTGGTTCACCGGGTTCAAATTTGAGGGAGTATTTTTGGTTCAAATTCGAGGAAGTATTTTTAATTAAATGTTTAACTTCCTTCCTGAAATTTTTACTGTGGCCACTTTTTCAAACTCTCAGTTAAACTACTCATATGTCTTAATTATATCTCTCTTTGCTGTCTTCATCAGTATTAATTGCCCCCTAATCTTACAATGGAAGCAAAGCAAGTTGAACAATTATCTGGATATTTCTCCACAGCCATATTAGCTAAAGTACATCAATATTGCTTTGAACTTCTAGATTTTCTTTAAAAAGTAAATATTAAAAATAAAATAAGATATTGTGCAGCATTATCACTATGAAGAGAAGGGAAGTTGAAATAGTTTAAATAATACCTACATCATTCTCAACAGTACTCAAGGGAGTTTGTGTTTGTGTATATGTAATTATCTAAGTATCTATGCACACATAGATGAAATAATGTTTGAATTCATCATAGAAGTTGAAACTGAAAAGGCCAACATTAAGTGTGATTATTCGACAGGAATACACATAATCTTGTTTGAGGCACAAGAAGACCAAGACAGTGCATACTGGAAAAACAATTCCTATCGTATTTACAAGACTGCAGGCCTGCTAAATGTAAATGCTTGCCAAGTCTAACACAGAGGAAAGCTATATTAAACCATAGTCATTAAGATGAATCCTTGTTGTGTTGACTGAACCAGCAGCTGTGGTGGCTGAGGAGTCAAAGAGCCCAGTTTAAAAGGGAACCCATTGGTGGACCAACTCTGAAGCATAAAACCCCCTGTAGCTCAAAGGAAAAGCCTCTCTGATCGACCTGGCTAGGCACTTCTTAAAACAACCAAATAAACCTAATACCAGAACAATTGTTAGGACAACCCACAGGCTAGCTTTGATTAAGGATTTCACCCATCCCTTAAGTCCCCATTGTCCAAAAAGGTTTCCAAGCCAGTGTGCGTCTCCTTCTGTTTTCAGCTCTTTAACTTGGTCCTTTATTTTCTGTATTGTCACGTGGATGCTCTGGCTATGGGATGACAGGTTAAAGCAGCATAGCCCTTCAAATCCTAAGGTCAGTACATAACCCCCTCACTTGTTGCATGCAGTATATGTTTTCTAATACTTTCACAAGACTTGATACAAACTAGAAAGTTGCTACTATTGCTGTTGCAGTCACAAAGGAAATCTTGCCAAATTCAACAGGTTTCCTATATTACAAAGCACTTGAAGAGCAACTTACTGCTGGGGGTTTTTTTATACTTTTTATTCTCTAGTGAATTCAGCTTTTGGCAGAAAACCATGAAATCTTTATTTACACTCAACTAAGACAGGTAGAAGAAGGAAAATGAGCATCACTGTATAAGAAGGAAAATGAGCATCACTGTATAAGTTAGGACCCAAGTTACTAGGAAAACCTATATGAAAAAGGAAAAGCCAAACCAAAAAATGTACCTTATTAGGAGACTTGCTTTCAATTTGTCATCTGCTTTTCATTTAGGAGAGATCCCAAGACAAATTTGTAGCTTTTAAATGCTGAGTCACATTCCTTGGGTGAGCTGTATCCTGTGGGTTTGTCTCTCTGAACAGGAACTAATTACTTGGAGAAAAGTCCTTCCATATGAATGTCTCTATTCATTAAGAAAGTAGTCAAAAATAAAGAACTTTTAGGAATATCCTCTAATTCAGAGTCTTGGTTATTAATGCACTAGCATACTGTAAGACTCATGCTCATCAAAACTGCCTGAGAACACATTTTCTTTTAGCACAACAGAGTGATTCTTAGACATTTCCTTATGCTGGGTGTCCCATGAAGAGTTATTACTGGCCTTGTCAGTAGAGAATTCATGCAATACAAATGTGTTCTTTCCCAAGAAACAGGTTGGTGAGGTTGGGTCAAGCTTGTATCAGTGTACATGTAAAACCTTTCTACTAGGCTTACTCATTACAAAAAGATTTTGGTGGAGAGAAATATATTAGTGTTTATTTTAGCTATTTAAAATAAAAATGGTGAGTATGAAGAGAAAGGCTTTCCTATTTCTCACTGCCATTTGTCAAAGTATCAAAAATCTATATAAGCAAATATACTCAGTAAAAACTGAGTAAAAATACACAAACCCCTTGGTAAAAACAGAACTTTTTAGTCCCTACCGCTATATTAAGCCAATATGCATTAGTTTTGTATAACACATACAAATTAAAGGAAGATTAAACTTGTAAGAAAGATTTCAAATGGTGTTACTTTGTACTTTGGTGCAAGTAGAAGGGCTGTGGCAAAGAGTGCCATGTCTGCAGGAAATTAAAATGGTCCTTATTAAATGCCAGGAGATGAAAACCCCAAATTTCTGTCTTCCCACATACTTCTCCACAGAACACTAATATCAACATGATACACAGTACTCGTTGCCACTACACAGTAAGGTTAAACACCCGAGTGAGGTTAAGGGTCGTAGTATCTTTTTTATTTAATTTTTTTCCTTTAAGATCTCTTTTATGCCCATTATGTCCTCCTGCATTTTCTGAAGAATGTTTGCTGATTTCTTTCCAGGTAGACAAAAGGACTGGGAAGTTGACTGTGGTCAGGACCCTACTCCCCAAAAGGACTGGGATTACACAGACAAATAATTTTGTAATTACTGTTCACATTTACAGTGATTTAAAGATTTGTTCATACCACAGCAGATGCTACTCTAAGCAGCAGCAAAATCAATGTGATAGAATTAATCCTGATTTTCATCCTGACACTCACAGTGATTTATGATTTTCAAGATTACACACACTGTGGAAAATAAATACAACAGGAGGAATTTGATTTACAAGTATTTTCTGTTACTCTAAGCTTACTAGCCTCTTATACCTGTTTGTTGAACTGTGGGGACATTTTGAAAAGCATTTTTCAATCAAGTTATACATGACCCTTACACATGTTCTCTATGTATCTCTATTGTAAGATATCTTAAAATACTACATTTTCACTGACTGCTGTTTTAATCCATCAAGTACAGTAGAGAATTTCAGTATTAAAGATATTATTAAAAAGTATCATCCTTTGTTTCTTGGTAATATTTAAGCCTCAGGATGTTACAGTTTTTTATAATTGAGAAACCTCAAATACCATCTTCAGGACAGATAGAAATTGTAGATGCCTGTGTGGGAATAAATTTCATTTTAAGGTGTGGGGGATTTTTACCCACCCACTATTAAAAACAAAATAAAATAAAATATGAAAATGTTCTGTGTTTTGACTTACAAGTATTCTTATTTTAAGAGTAACTTATTCTGAGTGCATCAAGCCTACAGGAATATTGTTGAAGCTCAAGTCAGGCAGTTGTTTAATAGCTGCAACAATGAAATGTAAACCACTGTCTGAATACAACCCTATCCATGCTAGTCCTTCTGCCAGAGGGGAAAAAGAGGCACAGGACAGTAGGGTAAAAGACACACAACTTGCATTCTCTTGAGGATTGCCGCTACTGTTTTATTTGCTGATAGATGATCATCATTGTTAATAGCAATTGAATAGACAGTATGGGTCTGTTTGTTCCAGAAACAAAATATGCATTTGAAAGGCACCTCTCAGGTACCTGAAAGTTAAAAACAGAACATATGGAGCACCAAAGACCAGAATAGCAAGTGCTGGTCAGATTTGTATTTATCTAACCAGGACAAACCTAAAATTAAGTACTGGTAAAGAGTTTAGGATATTTGAAGATGAAGAATGCGAACAGAAAGTAATGAAAGAAATAAGGAAGTAGTAGTATATTGGTAGAATAGTAGAGCTATCGTTGATTAATTAGCTGTCAGGAAAAAAATTATCTTCCAGTACTGTCTGTTGTTACACCAAATGCAGAGAAAGGATCATTATAATAAGAGACAAGTGACAACAAGCTTTGCTCTTTTTTGGTTTGGTCTGGGTTTTTACTTGTTTTTCTGTTTTAGTTACTTTTTAATTCCCAGGCCTCATTTCCTCCTTTGAACGTCTTTCTACCAGACAGTTTTCTAACTGCATCAAGGAAGAGATTCTTCCTCCTTTTATTGGAAGGAATCTTGAGAGGAAACTTAGTCTATGAGTCTTGGCACCTTTGACATGGCAAAACCCACCAGCAGCAAAATCTCATACCGAACAAAAACAAACTCCCTGGAGAACATCTGTAGTCATTGTGCAGCTTGCCAGGAAAGCCAACTGTTTTTATCAGCAAAAGGTCCGGGTAAGGAAAATACCTAGTACAAGTTATATTCTCCTAGAAGCCAAGTGTAAAACAACCAGACTGAGAAAGTAAAATAATAGGCTGACATAATTAACAAATTTTTCCGGCTTCAGTTCAAAGTGTGTTTGGCATTTTTGTCCTAGGAATAAACTTAAAAATAGTCTGACAATCCAAACAGACTTCTATTTCTTTCTTTCTTTCTTTCTTTTCTCTTTCTTTCTCTTTACCTCTTTTACTATGAAATTAAACGTATCAATCTTTTGGCGCCAACATCTAACCTCGCTTGGTTTTAAGCTCTTTTTTGCATGTATTTTGAACCTTCTAAGTTCTTTCCAGTTTATACAGAGAGACTTAATTTTTTTTGCCCTTCTGAGTTTAGACTGGATCGCAGCACCATAGAATGACTTGGGTTGGAAGAGACCCTTAAGATCACCTAGCTCCAAAGTCTTTCACTAGATCAGCCTAGTCTTCAACACTTGCAAGGATGGGGAGTCCACAGCCTCTCTGGGCAATCTGTTCCAGAGCCTCAGCACCTTCAGAGAAAATAATTTCTTGTTTATACCTAATCTAAACCTACCTTCCTTCAGCTCAAGGCCATTATCACTATATGTCCTTTCAAAAAGTCCCTCTCCAACCTTCTTGCAGGTCCTGTCTAGGTACTGGAAGGCTGCTGTAAGGTCTCCCCAGAGCCTTCTCTTCTCCAGGCAGAACAATCCCAAATCTCTCAGCCTGTCTTCACAGAAGAAGTGTTCCAGCCCTGGGATCATCTTTGTGATATATTAACCCTATTCACTGCTTCACAGACTCACAGTTTATACCTAAGGAAACAGTTAAGAGTCATAGACAAGTTGAAGAGAAAGAAGGAAAGCAAGGTTACCAAGAGACTCAATTACTTTCTGGTGTCCAACTTCATCTGACAAGAATGAATTAGACAGGTTTATTTTTTTATACAATTCAATCCCTACAAAGACCCAGTTACTTCTTTCCTCTATTCAGCCTCAACCTTTTTTAGGAAATTTTACATGTTATAAGGCTCTTCAAAAACAGTATTCATGTTGATTTATAACTAGTAGTTAATAAAGCAAGTACTNGTATCTCTTTATTACTTTTTAGTATATATATATAGAAATATATATATATATATATATATACTTAATTATGAGTATGTCCCACTTTATCTATGAGTCTAGAATCTGAGAATTCCTGCACATTGGTCACCTGATTTGGAAAGGTGTGTTGGGATATTTAACCTCAAAAAAAAGCTCAATACTAAAGAAACAGCTCAGATAACATAGTGAATCAGAGAATACTAATATTATTTCCCTTACATAAGTGATTTTGTATATAGGTATTAATAAAAAAATATATATGTACATAAATTTGAAATGGATATAAGATTGAGAATACCTAAATGACATCATCTGATAGCAACTTATCCAAATGTATTTTTTGTTATACTAGGTTTCAAAGCTAAGATTATTCTGAAGCAAAATCCAATCACTTTTTGAGGAATAGACTTGTGTAAGTAAGGCAAATAAATCCATTCTAATTCTGCCCTAAGAATATTTCACAATAATTCAGTTACAGTTTTGGAACTTGACAATAGTCGTAGATAACACATCAATAGTGTTTCAAATGCTTTTTTTTTTTCTTAACGTGGTTACACACTTTGGAGTTTACATGGTTTGTAGGAAGTAACCGTGACAGCTGCAAACAAGAATCACCAAAGTTGCATCATGGCAGACACAGAAGGGATCCTACTAGTAGCAGTCACAGGAGAAGCCACATCAGTGGCAAAACTCACTTTACTAGCTGATAATGCATTTTAAATGCTACAGTGTAGAGTGCTGAGGCTAGTTACTCTTGCTGACAGAAATACTTGTTCTGTGGAGGTAGAGGTTTGGTATTACAGAAGGAAAGTATGGAAATACTGAAAAAAAAAAAAAGAAAAAATGAGATATGAGATAGTATCATCACACTCATTTGGAAAAGGTGATCTTTTAGCCCCCTTAAGTTCCTCTAACATAATAATCACCAATGCATTATGAATTTGTGAATGCAATTCCATTTCTCTACAAAAGGTTTTCTTACCTGTCAAATCATGTTTTCCTCTGTGCAGGTACAAAACATGCATCTCTTAGTGCTTAGCAAGATCAGAGGCCCTTAACTGGCTAGGCCCTTGTGTGCCCTCATTGTTGTCCAGGAAAAGAGATATTAATATTCTTAAGAAAGACAAGTCAATATATGTCAGCTATATCTGAAATTTTAAAACAGAGAAATAATAAAATAAATTTACTGCTCTTCTTAGCTGATCAATAATCTGGAAAGTTTGACATGCTTGGGTAGCAGAATAATGGCAGAATCAGGTCCTTGTTACTACACTGTAGGTTGCTTCTGCAAAGAGGAATAAAACTGTGACAATCCTTATCAAGTGCTCAGTCTAGAGGAAGAGGAGCAAAAATTCAGTGATACTCCTACAGAAGCACAGACTTAGTAGTGCCACATAAGGAGTTTGTGATTAAACAGAGGAATGAACACTTCTCAGTTGAGTGTTGGTAGTTTCCATAAATGATTCCTTACGAAAAACAGACCTTGACAGCCAATTAGAAAAGTTACTATAAAACAGTTTATTTTGGGTAAGCTCTGACAATTTTGTAAAAGCCACTACTTCTACTCTAAATAGAGAAGCGTAATCATGAGGCTGTATTAAGCAGGAAAACACTTGAGGCATATTACAAATGCTCCTTTTACATAAACTGAAAAAGCTTATCGAGCTTTTTGGTAATTGGTAGTTACTAAAGAGAAAAAAAAATGCTGATAATATTGATTTAGACAATCAGAGTGAAAGTCTGTTACCCTGGCCATTCAACATTGACTTGTGCTCTTTCACACTCCTCTCCCTCCTTGCCATTATTCTACAAACATAATTCTACAAAACTGGAGACCAACCCAAACAATCCAAAGTTTAAAAGCAGTTTTGGTAACAAAAGTTTTCTCTGTCTAGCCCAGAGTTGTGTTGTACCCTTCCTTCTTCATTATCTATTCAATCACCAAAAATTTTAGAGATTTTTCAAAATTATGCTGACATAGATATAGATCTTCAACTGGAAGAAACAGGCTTATCTCCACAGTGTTTTGCCCAGAATGAATGAATACTACGATAAGGTAAATAAAATCATTTTCAGTGCAGGTCTTGTGTACTTTTTCTGCTACCCTACCTAAGACTGCACAGCTCTTCTTTCATTTGTAAATTTATTCAGTTGTTCAGTGAAGCAGCTATAATTCCAACAATTGTTCCCTCACTGAGCTCTGGCCCTCTGGGATAAACATGATGGATTCTTTTCTCCTCCTAGCTAAGAGGGCATGAAAACTGCAAGAATAAAATCTCTAAGGGACATGCTGACCAATGAGCAAAAAATGGAGCAATGTGCCACCTTGAACTGTTTAAGCCAAAACTGACCTGCAGTGACAACAAGATGTCCCTAAGGAGTCAAGTGCAGAAAAGCAGCAACTGGTATCACAGAAGCTTCAGATCTGCAAGCAAAGTAATGGTAAATCACCTAAATCTGGTCAAGGAAAGCAAGAGGTGCATGTCATATGGGACCCACTGCTAGAACAGAGCTATTGAGAACTGTTTACCTCTGGGAAAAACTGGAGAAGGAAAAACTTTCAGATAGACTGTCCCCACTAGAAACACCAAAACTAAACTACTGCTTAATAATTGAATGAAACATGGAAATTCCTACTTTTTAAAGTGTTTACAACTCTTCCTTTTCTGCCATTTTTTAAATGTTTATTTCTTTAGATATACATTCTAATTCAGCATTTAAATCCATAAGCTCCAAGTTCTATCCAGCAGATTCTTGCAAACCACAATGGGTTGCATGGATTGCATGGATATTTGGAATTCACTAGCCCTTGGAATTTAAGGCTCTGTATGTATAAAAAACTCTGAGTGCACGGACCCTAAACAACCTGATCAAAAATTTGGTTTTTGTCCCATCTGAGAACACTTATTATGCCCAGCTAGTCACAGAAGTCATAGAACCATTAAGGTGGAAAAAGACCTCTGGTATCACCAAGTCCAAATGTTCCCAGCCCTGCTGTGCTCACCATTACATCATGTCCCTAAGTGCCACATTTAGACATTTTTTCTGAACACTTCCAGGAATGGTGATTTTACCACTGCTGCAATATTGACCAGACTTTCAGTGAAGAAACTTTTCCTAATCTCTAATTCAAGTCTTCTCTGATAAAACCTCAGGCTATTTCCTCTCATCCTATGACTTGTTTCCAGTGAGAAGAAACCCACATCCCAGCTTTCTATAATCTTATTTCAGGTAGTTGTAGAGAGCATTAGGATTGCCCCAAACCTCCTTTTTTTGAGTCTAATCCCGTTCCTAGTCCTGCTGACATCACCATTCACGATACAAGCCATNTTCAGTGAAGAAACTTTTCCTAATCTCTAATTCAAGTCTTCTCTGATAAAACCTCAGGCTATTTCCTCTCATCCTATGACTTGTTTCCAGTGAGAAGAAACCCACATCCCAGCTTTCTATAATCTTATTTCAGGTAGTTGTAGAGAGCATTAGGATTGCCCCAAACCTCCTTTTTTTGAGTCTAATCCCGTTCCTAGTCCTGCTGACATCACCATTCACGATACAAGCCATTATGCCATTGGCCTTCTTGGCCACCTGGCCACACGCTGGCTCGTGTTCAGCCACTGTTGACCAGCACCCTAAGCTCCTTTTCCACGGGGCAGATTTCCTGTCACTATCCCCACAGCCTGTAGAGATGCCTGGGGCTGTTGTGACCCGAGGGCAGGACTTGACACTTTGCCTTGTTGAACCTCATACCACTGGCCTGAGCCCATTGATCCAGCCTGTCCAGATCCCTCTGCAGAGCATTCCTACCCTCCAGCAGATCAGCACTCACACACAACTTAGTGTTGCCTGCAAATTGTCTGATTATTTCCATAGGTCCCTTTCAACAAAAACTATTTTATGATTCTCTCATGTAAACATATGCATGTACATATTGTGATAAATACAAAAGCTTTGTTTAAAAGAATTTAAAAGGTGATACATACTATAATAATGATCACACTGTAAGTAGGTATATTTGCCGATATGGCAGAAGCAGAGATGATGAGAGCAAATTCAATGAACAAGGTTGCAATTTACACAGATCTTTCCAACTCCCAAATCATATTTGAAAGAGTTAAAAAGATTAGGAAAAAGGAGACTCTAAAATTTGGAAGGGTACCATACAGAACTGAAGTCTGTCTGTCTGGGGTAAGATATGAGATAGTGTGTGTTTAAACACAGAAAATTTGTGATTCTCTACCTGAGTAAAGCTCTAATTGGTAATATGGAAAAATCTTGCTTTATTGACTGCAAAACCAAAAAATGAAGTATTCATAAAGGTTATCCATGCACTTGCTTTCCTTAGGCCCTTGATATAATAGATACAGGACTACTCATTATACATAAAAGACTTGCACCCCATTGTTCTTCAGTGTGCTGTATCCATAAAGCTGACGACTATGCTGCAGATATTGTAAACTGCCAGACTGGAATGGTCACTCACACTCTTAATATAGCCTTCCTTCACCATATAGTGCTTCTCAAATTGAAAAATCCAGAATTCTTCTGTAGTAATTCTATTAGGTATTTCTGTGAATGCAGTAGTTTCTGCTTAACTGAAGGGTCTAGGAGAAGAAATGGAGATTAAATAAAGTAATCTGAAGCTGAAATCCTATTATGAATCTATATAGGTATAGAACTAGAGTTTTGTGTATGTCCAGTAAATTTCTGCTGCTACAGCTTAAAAGTGAACTTCAGCAGGACAGCACTCATCAGTATACAAACAGTGCAGCTGGATCTATTTCAGAGAACAGTTTACACAGAGAATAAAGTACATTTTAAAATAATATTCAAGCAGTATAAGACAATTCACCAGCTACTATGGGTTAACTGTGCAGTTTCTATTAATAGTTTTGAGTGGGAAATTTGGCAAATGTTCCTTATTTACTTTAGCATCCTAAGAGGATTTAAAGTAAATCTGAAATTATAAAAATGCTGTCAGCAGAGAAATATACACCAGAGGAGAATTCAGTGATCTGCTTAAAACCTAGTTTTAAATCCTTTTATTGTGCTTTTTTTACTCCTACTCTGACCAACAAGGATTTGAAATAGAACCATGAAAATAGCATATGGATAAATGTAGGAATTCTGAGCTTACATCAAGGTAGTAGAAATTCCTTTGATCTACCCTCAGGAGTTTGGTTTAAAAACAAAGTTTGGTTTTTATTCCATATCCCAGTTATACTAAAGAAAAGTCAGAGTGTTTGCACTTCATTTGTTCCTTTGTTCATCCATCCCTTTTCTCACTTTTACTATTTTTCTTGTTGCTGCTTTTTCTTCAGGAGAATGCAGCTAGCTATACTGGTTTCTCCGTTGCTTTCCATTAATGAAGATACAATGTTTCGGTCAGTTCAGCATTATCTTATAAATCTTAGTTTGATTTTTGTGACAGAGTGTAGATTGTCTCTAAGAAAAATGCCAGGAATACCTTCATCCACTGCCAAATGGAGGTCAGAACTGTCTCTTTTCATTGAGGCCAAGAAAGCTGTAGCAGCTCAAAGGTGAAGCACACTTCTTGAAAAGAGCTATGGCTTGAAAAGATACACATGGCTATAATTCTTTATCTAGACAATGTTAACAAGCCTAAAGATTGCTTACAGAGCTAAAGAGTCAGAACATTTGGGTTGGGTAAAGAAAATTTTAGATTACTTCCGTAGAGTTTTAAAAATTTATTAGTTTTTAACACATTACCCTATGAGAAGAGTCAGAAAAAAATACAGTAATAAAAAAAAAATTAACATTCCTGGTATTAAAGGAAAATTTATGATGTTGTCATTTATATATTTTGTAATTAACTTCTATTTGCAGCTGCTTCACATAATAGAGAAAAAATATTGCACAAATTAGCAATTTGATTGGAGCAATGTTACCTAAGAGAACAGCTCATGTCTATTCTAAAAATTATCTGTGTCTTATGTACCAATCCAAATTAAACATTAATTTTATTTGCTAGAAATGGGGAAAAGAAGAGCAACAGGTAAAAACAGGATAGATGTCTTCTCCTCAGATGAAATCAGGTAATTTCAGTTTGGTTCAACTGTCTTCACCAGACAGTTAAATGAAACCACCTTATTTTGTCTGGAAAACATCAGAGAATACTCACATTTTTCATTTGTCTGCCAAAGGAAGATGGCAGCATTCTAAATCATCACAGCATTCCACGAACCCTGTGGTTAAAAGCTTTTCTGAAGGCAATGTTGGGCTGAAAAAATCTATGTGTAAGTTTCAGACATCTGCTAAGACTGGATCCAGAATTTTGAGTCAGATCTACAGCAGTGTAGGAGAGGTTAAGGTTTTGCTTTCCTTAGCAATAAGTGCATAAATCATAATTTACATAATCAAATGAATGAGTCATGTGCATCTGGAAAAGATCAAGTAGCTGTATCTTTGTCTACTGTTCATTTGGGAAAGTGCAGGTAAGTATAACCTGCCATCAACATGTGCCTCTTAATCAAACTTTGTTCAAACACTGTTTAATTGTTATCTCTGAAAATCTGCATTGTAAAGAGTCATTTATGCCAAAAAAATGTTACAGCATTAAAGAAAAAAGAGAAACATTCTTCCTGAAAAACACAGGAAAACAGATTGTCACAGCTTTGGTGGTACAGCAGGCATATAAAAACTTAATTCAATCTGAATTTTTGGCTTAATTAGATCATTTTATATGTGGTCTTGAAATTTTCTCATTTTGAAACATAAAACTACCTTAGACGGTCTGTACTCCTAGAGGGCCAGAGTTCTCCATTAGGGTACTAGGTTAGGAAACAGAGGCCACATGTATGTGCTATTAAATTGGATTTACTGTTGGGAAACAAAATTCTGGAGAATACTGAGTTCTGAGTGGCTGAAAGTTTACAAAAGGATGAAATAATACGGAAATAAGGTAATTTTCTGCTGGGAAAGAGTAAACAAGTTTCTTAGGGAAAGAAAACTGCCTGGAAATAGCTGTCTCTTAAGTTATTTTTACTTTAACCTTCAGGAAAGAGAGTTTGGCCTTGATTCTGTCTGACCCTAAAGAAAGTGAATATACAAATACTTATTTTATGTTAACCGCAAGACAAGGAGCTTCAGAAAATGCTT
Organism: Machaerirhynchus nigripectus; assembly: GCA_013397975.1. NCBI lineage: Eukaryota > Metazoa > Chordata > Aves > Passeriformes > Dicruridae > Machaerirhynchus > Machaerirhynchus nigripectus. The sequence continues at coordinate 106,024 of VZRQ01005474.1, read as the reverse complement.
CTTGGAGACTTTGAAAGGAAAAAAATCGTAATGAAGGGATAGTGTGACACCAGAGATGAGGACAGAGGTATAAAAGTAGGTTTAAATTCTGAATAGACTGTTAAATTTTCCTCTAAAGCTGCAACATAAAATTTTGGGTTTATGTTGTTTTCTTCATTTGCTTCAGTTCTCTATGGTTGGCAGACCATCTGTTCTCAATGTCTGTATCCTTTACACTATGGATTTGTATGCTAAGAACTTCTTTCTTCAAACAGTGTGTGCTGCAATTTCATGTTTACTATTTGTACTAAACCGATATTCTACCAACAAAGAGAATTAAAAACATAGCTGGTAATTCTATACATACATAATTAAAAATTATCTTTTTTGATGAGTAAACCATTTTTCAATTTCTTCCTTCTGCTTTCACATCATACATTGTATAACTTAAATAGAAGACTGTATTCACACAAAGCATCCAAAAAACCCCATAGTACACACTGGAAGAACTGTTAGCATGGATCTTGCATTAACATACTTTTACCACGTAAATTAAACAAAATATTTCAAGGCATTTTCTTAGAGAAAGAGAATGTTCCTAGTCAGATCATATCAATTAAACATTGCCATAGCCTTCTGGCCCCACAGTTTGCTTGGTTAAAAGAGCAGCTTAAAAAAAAGAAGACGGGATCAGTGTGAAGAAAATTTTAAGGGAAGCCAAAGGAAGGGCGAATCAGCTGCAGGTACACGTCAAGAAGCAGTCAGAGCTACTTGTTTGTACCAGGCTAATAACATTACCTGTACGAAAAGTACATGAAAAAACACTCATATCAAAATCCCTTAAGCATCAATGTTAGCACACTGCTCAACTGATTGTCTTCTTTAATCTTCCTTCATAATCAACCAGCAGAACCATTATCTGTCTTATTTTTTAAGGACTGTGTGAACTTGTCCATCTAACTCTGAATCTCCTTCTTCTTCCCCAATTTTTACTGCTGAGCATGATGCCATGTGATATGGAATATCTCTTTGATCATCTGGAGCCAGTTTTCCAAACTGCATCCCTTCCCAGCTAGTTCTCCTCCCTCAGCCTATTTGCTGTGGAAGCACAGAATCACAGAATCACAGAATCACCAGGTTGGAAGAGACCTTCAAGATCGTCGAGTCCAACCTCTGTCCCAACACCTCAACTAAACTAAGCCATGGCACTGATTGCCACATCCAATCTCTTTTTAAACATGTCCAGGGACGGTGATTCCACCACCTCCCCAGGCAGACCATTCCAATACTTTATCACCCTTTCTGTAAAAAACTTTCTCCTAATATCCAACCTATATTTCCCTTGGCGCAACTTAAGACTGTGTCCTCTTGTTCTGTCAGTTCACCAACCCCCACCTCACTACAACCACCTTTCAAGAAGTTGTAGAGAGTGATAAGGTCACCTCTGAGTCTCCTTTTCTCCAGGCTAAACAACCCCAGCTCCCTCAGCCGTTCCTCATAGGGCTTGTGTTCCAAGCAGAAAAGGCCTTGGCTCTGTCTAGGCAGTGTTCAGCAATTATGAAACTATTCCTATATTTTCAGCAGAAATCCAAAACATGGTCCCCTACTAGCTACTATGAAGAAAAGTCACTGTATCACTGGCAAAACCAGCACAGTTTTTTTTAATGTTCAGAAGGGATTTGTGAGGAATTCTCAAAGTCTGATCATGATTTTTGAACATGTCTGCATTTGAAACAAACTGAGATCAAGAAAAGCATGAATACTCCTATGGAGAGTGGCCACCTTTGGTGGTAGTGTAGCTTGGCTGCAGCTGGCAATTATGTGCCATGCAGATACCCACTCATTCTCTGTCCTGGTGGGACACGGAGGAGAATTTGAAGCAGGTAAAAGTTGTGGGTCGAGATAAAAACAGTTTAAAAATAGTAAAGTAAAATATAACAACAACAACAATTACAATAACAATAATAATTGTAATAAAAGGGGACATACCAAAAAGAGAGAGAAAAATAAAACTCAGGGAAAAAACTTAAACTCATCACTGACTGTTAAATGCCCAGCCTGTCCCCCAGCAGCAACTGGTCCCTCTCAGCCAAGTGCCCTCAGTCTATATATGGGGCATGATATTCTGTAGTACGGAATATCTTCTTGGCCAGTTGAGATCACCTGTTCTGGCTGTGCTTCCTCCTGTCATCTTCTGCAAGTCCTCACTCTCAGAACATGGCAAACTGAAAACGACCTTGACTTAGCATAAACCCTACTTAGCAGTAGTGTCCACAAATGGAAAGTCACTGTTCCAGTAGTTGTGGCCTGCTATCTCAAGGAACCAGTCAGCCCAATGTGTATCAGTATTTATTAAACATTGAGGGGAAAAAAAGCATTAAATATGTCCACTTTTTCTGAATTCCTATTTGGAAAGTGAGCATCTTTATGAAGTATAGTTCCACTGTTTTCCTTGGGCCTTCTCTTGCTAATAACATACTTGAAAAAATCTTTCTTGTTATTTGACAGAACGCTAGCCAGTGTCAGCTCTAGTTGAGCTTTGGTCTTTTGGATTTTCCCCTGCATATGTAAAAAAAGATTCTATGGTCTGTCTGTGAAGTCTGATCTTGCTTCTGGAGATTATAGAATCTCTTTTTCTTTACAAGTTCCAAGAGGAGTTCCCTGTTGAGCCAACCTAGTCTTTGGCCTGCTCTTGCTTGACCTGTGACACAATGCGATGTCCACTTCATTGTGTCACAAGTTTAAAATCTGCTCCTGTGCTTTTAAATGGTGTTTCTTCAAAACTGAGCAGTACTCATTGATCCTTAAACCCTCAAAAGCAGATTCCCAGGAGACACTGCTAAGAACAGGTTGAAGTTCCCTCTCTCGAAACTCAGTGTAAGAATTCTGCTCACCTGTCAGATCCAGGGGGTGTTCTGGTGGGATGCTATGACCTCCCATAACAGAAAGTCACTCAGCAGCCACGGCACTCACACAGACACACACCCATGTACCAGATAGCTTCTTGACAAGCTAGCGGCAAAGAGGCAGGAAGGGTTTTCGTGTGGTATTCCACGGCACAGGTTTATTTGAGCCCCATGCGTGGAGGGCACCAGGGACCAAAGACACTGAAAAATGGAAAGTTCCAGGTTATATATGGGGGCTGGGAAAACATCAGGAACAGGGGCAGTACATAGGCAGGACCTTGACATATAAAAGTAAAAGGGACAGGGAAATCAACGGGCCAGTCAGGGAAAC
>VZRQ01005474.1:47796-102347 GCA_013397975.1 Machaerirhynchus nigripectus | reverse complement strand
CTGCCTGATCTACCTGTAGCCTTCCAGCATTGCAGTCATGGGACTCATTCCACCAAGTCTCACCGACACTAAGGACATCATAGGGCAATGATCAATGCTTCCAGTTCATCCTGCTTGTTCCTCATACTGCATGGATTGATGTACACACATTTCAGATGTGTTCCTAAACCTACAGTGCTCCCTGGAGCAGCCTGAATGTTCCCATTATTATTGCTGCCATCAAACAGTGTCATGATATCCCCTATCTTACCAGTTCCTGATATCATACCCTTCTCCCATCAATCCTAGTTTAAAGCCCACACAAGAAATCTTGCCAGCTTGCAAACAAAGAACTGTTTCCCCTGGTTTGGATATGCTGTCAGGTCCCAGTATAACTTTTTTGTCTCAGAAACTCCCCCTTTACTACAAAAAACCAAAATTTTCTGCATGGGAAGGCAAATCCCACACTTTAAATTCACTATAATTTATACATAAATTATAATATCTGAGAGACATTAGGAGCCTCCAAAAATCATGTAGTTCTGTGTTATTCTTCAGTACACTGTCTTTGGTCTTGGTGCCTTTAGATGTTCTGTCCTTTTTACACCATCTCAAAATCTCATTTCTGGAGACCTGGCTCCTTAGCTCTGCAGACACTCATAGTAATTACATGATATCTCTACTTGATAGTTTTCATTTTCAGTCTTACTTGTGTTCAAACAAATCACATACATGGATCTCAAGGATATATAACTATGTGAAGATACATCCATAGGTTTCAAAGGGCTAAAACACTCTTTTTTAAATGAGGTATTTAGGCAGTTAGCTGGCAACATCTGCCCTCTTTGCACCTTTCTTTTTCTCTGCTGATAGAGTTTATCTATTCTCTCATACCTTGATAACATAGTATTTGTAAGAAAAACTAACATTTAACTGCTAGTTATAATGTTTGTTTTATTAAAAATAAATATTACATATTAACAAAAACCATTCAGCTTATTATTATTCCTCCGCCTACTGAAACTAGTTTGGTTTTATTATTTTTTAATCTATAATTACACATTATAAATTTAATGTCTTCATAAGAGAGGTTCAAATTATTTACTTGCCATATTTAAAGGTAAGGGAAATACAAATTAGTGTTTAGTATAATTTGGTGGCATCAAAACTTTTAAGCTATCAAGCCAAGTTAGTAAAAAGCTATGCCACTGTTCCCTTATGTTGTGGGCTTAGTTGCCATTTTGCACAGGCCTGTAATGTAAACCTGAAACAGCCCTGCAGATTGAGAATGTACCAATTCCAAACAAACACAGCATCCTTGGATTCCAAGTCAGGTTATTTACATGGATTAAGAAGTCGTCTGTTAATACTCAGAAAAAAAAAATTATTTCTTTGAATGAAATAATTGCAAAGAAATTATGCAATCTAGTCAACCCATATATATTATCAAATCTATGGAGTATAAAAAAAGAAATCAGCTCAATACTTTTTAAATGTTCCTTGAAGTAAAGAAATGTATTCATTAACACCAATTCCAAGGTAGAATAGTCAAGAGGGTAGGCAGAAGAGAATTACTTATTGTGATTATTGCAGTTAAGGGGAAATAAGAGTTCTAATGCCAGAAGTATAAAAGGGTTAAGAAAATGCAAAGCCAACTTCAGTAAGACCCTTATTCTACAAATCACATACTTAGCTCCTGGTACATATATTTTCCAGTTTATTTGCAGGTTTTATAGACTTCCATAATCTCTTGATTCTGGGCAATTAGATCTATTCTTAAAACTGTGCAATCTTAAAACCATACTCCTACAGAGAGCTATTCCAAATCTACTCTGAATTTACAGTAATACATCTGTCCTCAAAGCTGTGACTAACCATTTTAGCACTGTTGAAGTGATGGGGGAAAATTTTAGGCAGGATACTATGCTGGAAGAACCAGATAAACCCCTAAAATCAAGGCAGAAAGAATATAACATGCATCACATCACACAGCAGTACATTCACACGGCTGTATACTTTATACATCTCAAATTGTATTATAATGCAACACCATTAAAATCAAAGGCAAGTATAGTAGGAAAGGCTGGAATTAAGATCGCTGTGATACACATGGGAAACACAAAAGAGACTTCAAATACTATTGAAAACCATCCTAATGAACAAAAATGGTTAGGTGCCACAGTCTCCTGGTCCCAGGCAATATTACTGGAGTGTAGTGAAGGAAAAATTTGCAAGAAAACCTATGTCAAAAGAAATGAAGCAGTGTGTTAAAGACAGCTTGAGAGAAGAACTGCCTTCTGGCAGGGATAGATATAGTTGTAAATAGACTTTGATGTGCAATAAAAGTTAATGGTGGACAGACAAAGGTTACAAAGAAATGAAGATACACTGGTTCTTTTTGAGGTAGAGTTTGGTATGTAATAAAACCTTATCATGAGCACACTAGGAAGTGAATGAAATCTCTGAAAGAATGTTTTTGCAGTTTCAGCATTAGCGAATTTTATACGTAACAGGTAAAACATTTAATTATATGATATTCAGGTAATATTGGAATGTTATGGGTATTTTTACTACCCCTTACTTGAAAGTTGAAAACACAGCATAGGAAATTAAGATGTATAAGTGACTGCTCCCTTTATTATGCTCATATGTTTGAGAAAAAAACACAGGATTTTTTTTAAAAGTAATTATAAGTAGATTGGCATCCAATGGAATATTCCTAACACAGAGTGTTTCATCTGCAACACATAGGATGACTATCAGAAGCAAAATCTTTACAAAGTAAGTAACTAATACAGTTTTTTCAAGAGTGATTGATTTTTGAGAGCCTATTGAATCACTTGGGAAGTGTTTAGAACTCAATGGCTTTTAAAAACCCCAGTAAAACAGATTAAAAAAAAAATCAGATTACTTGCTAAGTTAGCTAATTATAGATATAGCAATCTTATTTTAACTACAAATATTGAAAATCTTCACTGTTCTGAATTACTCCCCACGTTAGTATTAGAACTTGTATTCATGCTCTGCCCCAGAAAATTAATTGTCTTAATTGATGACAAAGACATGATCAGGTATTCAATGATTATTTTCATTAGAGCAGAGGATTGGCAAATAGATTCCATTCTTAAGCTAGTGAACTTTCATAATAGATTTGCCAGGTTGAATTTTATCCTGAGTAGATTATCTTCTTTGTTTTTTAAAGCAATTTTTATTCACTACATTTGCTGAAAGGATTTTGTGTGTCTTGTTTTTGAAGTACCTTAAGATACAAAATGTGTTTGTTTTCATTGCAAAATGTGTTGCAGGTCTTCAGTTCCAGAAAAAGCAGAACATTGCACATTGGTGCAAGGAGAGTACATGCTCTGTTGTGGGTTTATCAATGGCCGCATACTTTGAGGTGCTGCAGCATGATCTCAGGCGCAGCCAGGGATGCTTTGAGGTGCACCTGCAGTATAAACTCAGACACTGATGCTTTGAGGGGTAACTTGTCCAATTTATTTTGGCTTGGGCCAAAATCCCTTCAGAGGTACATGTGCTGCAGCACAGACAACCATGGCCACAGACACGTCAAGTGCAACTGCTCTGCTGTTGACTTATTCACAGCCACAAATGTTTTGAGTGTCCTGCTCCCACATGAACTGAGGGCTGTCCTGGTATAATGTCAGTAGGCAACTAAGAATCACACAGCCACTTGCTTACTCACACTCAGTGGGACTCAGGAGAGAATCAGAAGATTAATAGTGAGAAAATTTATGGGTTTAGATAGAGAGAGTTTGATAGGTAAAGCAAAATCCATGCACATCAGCAAATCAAGGAATTAATTCACTTCTTCCCATAAGCAGGCAAGTGTTCAGCCGTTTCCAGGAAGACAGGACTCCACCACATGTAATAGTGACTTGGAAGATAAACACCATCACTCTGAATGTCTTCCCCCACCCACACATCCCACACTCCCCCCCTGTTTCTTCTTTCCCCAGCTTTTTACACTGAGCATGACATCCTGTGGTATGGAATACTTCTTTGGTCAGCTGGAGTCAGACATCCCCTGTATGTCCCCTCCCAGTTCTCACTCACCCACAGCAAACTTGCTGGTGGGGTGGTGTGAGTAACAGAAAAGATTTTGACTCTGTGTGAAGTATATCTCAGCAACAGTGAAAATATCCTTGCATATCAATGTTGTTTCCAGCACAAATCCAAGGCACAGTTTCCTACTAACTAGTGACTATGGGAAAATTACCCCAGCCAAAACTAGCACAGATACACATTCAATTTAGCTTTTCAATGCATTTAAAAGAATGTTTCCACTGTTGTGTGTGTGCGTATCTGCATGTTACAATGTCTAATTCTATGCAAACCTGTGCTGAAGAAGCAGTGAGGTTGGCAGACTGATAAGAGCTCTCGAATGTACAGGATGAACCTTTTTCTTCTTGATGAAACTCATATCAAAAGAAATTTATATTCTTTATCTTGTCTGGTGCTTGATAAGATTATGAAGCTCACATTTTAGCTATCCAGAAAGTGACAAATGGATGTTACTTGTGACTGAGATGTACTTTTTCCTGAGATTGCAACATTATTCAACAGAAGACTCAAATAAAGGCTTTTCTAAAACCGAGAAGAATTTTTTTCAGCATTTCCTTTTCCCTTGTGAAATAGAAATCAAAAGGAAGACTGTGCTAGAGGGTGCAAAAAGGTAAGCGACACAGTCGAACTGCCAGATCTTGCGACCTCCTGAAAGAGATGGGGCATATCCCTTCCCTGGTACACTGCTGTGCAAACAGGACCAAGGGCCTCGAGAAGGCAACATAACTGATAGCTATAACAAATAAATTAGGATTTTTTATTCTAATTGCTAGAGGTAAGGAGAGGAAGCACTGTATTTTCTAATAACACAGCCACCTGCCTTCCTATTTTACTGTTGTGACCTGATTGTTTTACAATGTTTCGTATGGTGAATATCACACAAACATTGTGTGGGAAATTTTGTCACTGACTTTGGGGCATGTCTTCATCCCCCATAGGTCTTTACACAGATGTTTCTCCTGACAGTAACCTGTAGGATTTCCAATGAGTTTTGCTGCTTTAAACTCAGACTATCCAAAAATCTCTGACAGAAACTTCAGCTTACATGACACCACTGAACTAGAATTTGTTACCTGCCTGCAGTGATTTATGTCATATGCTCAGATTTGCAGTTCAGTGGTTCTTTTTGACCTTTTTCCTTGCCTTGAAATTTACATGTTCAGAATCCATTCTCACTTGTGTTTTAGGTTCCTGTGGAAGTAATGCAAAACATCTTTCCTTGCTTTATAAACATTTCTTTGAGTCATAATTGGATCTTGTGCTGTCAATGTGTCTGCTTCCATTTCTACTGTTTACACCCTCAGATTTAATTGGCCTTCATTACTATCAAGAATCGTTAGTATGATTAGAAGGTTATTCAGATTTCTACCCTGTTATATTCACAAAAAAATTAAGACTTCCTCTTCTGTTATATTACCTTCTCTTAATTTCTGAATTTCCTGTTTTTCCTATTGAAAAGCTTCTTAACTCCATATAGTTTGGCTGACACTTTAGCTTTTCTCTCCTTTTCTTTCTTCATCACCCTTCCTGTGTAAATTACACCTAACTAATTGATGCTGTGTGGGAAATGGATTCCTCGATCAGCCACTTTATTCTTACTCCACTGCTCAGTTTTTCAGAAAAACTCAGTTTCTCCATCCTGTTTTTCATGTTCTCCAGCTTTGTTCCGCTCGTGGTCCTTAGAGCTTTGCTCAAATAATTTTGTTTGCGCTTCCATTTTCTTCATTTTTTCCTCTCCTGCAGTGGCATCCAGTCAGGATCAGTAGTGTAGTGAGTATCAGCTTCTAAGTCAAGTTGCCAGAGGCATACAGAAGCATGTATATTACAAAAATAAAACTGTTTTCTAAAAAAACTTCTCAAATTTGACAAATAGAAATCAGTACCACTTCCATATGCAGCTGTTGCCTTAAAATTCACTCCTAGTAATTTTCCACTATTTGAGGAAAGGGAGTCTTAACTGTTAAACATTGAAAAAAAGCAAAAATCCAAGACTTGTAAAAGTTTCTACAGTAGCATGCAAGTTATTTCCCATAACTGACTCCTGTGTGCTAATCCAGTAATAATCCTTTACACATACATAGTGTTTTTTCTCTGAGGAGTTCACAGTATTTTTAAAGCTTCAGCAAAATCAAAGAACAACACTGTGGAATAAGCTAACACCACTTTGTTCCATATTAGAAATTACTTTTACTTCCAAACCCATGACAAAACAATTGTGAGAAGAACTTTTTCCCCTAATACCTTTACAAAATAATAAACTCAATTTCTAGGGGGTTCATTGAACTTATTTTCACTACCCTTTCCCCTAGAGCTGTCCTGAGAGAAATACTTTTCTTGACCTCTGTGTCACTATCCTATTCAAACAATCCTTAGATGGATACTTAGATGAATGTTCCTATTCTCTAGACGTCACAGTGGTTCTGTGCATCAAGTACCTTCCTGTCTGAGTCGAGGAAAAAAGAAATCAAGCCCGTTATTTGAAGAAAAATAGGCTCAAAATTTTTATTTATATACCTAGAGTTCCAATAACTTATTTTGCAGTGCTGTTTATCAGTTTAACATTATCCTTACAGATATCAGATTCTTGAAAACAAGCACAAGTTTACTCAACATGTTGAAGCACAGATAAATATTTTTATAGTAAACCCAACTAGCTTGTCATACCGCAGTTGTCTGATCGGATTAAAAGACATCAGTTATATACAAATTTAACCACTGGTTTTATGAAATAAAGTTACTGAGCAGTAACTGTGGTAAAGATAATTCCAGCAGTGGGAGATCATGACCCCTGACTCATTGGCCACCTATTCAAAATGGTCCGCTGACTCAAATGGAGAGAAGAATTGTGCATGTAGATTAATTAGGATGAGAAGTCAGAGATATAACTAGCAATCATGGGGTTGAGTATGAATTAATGAAAAGGTTATGCAATTTGTAACCAGTGAGTGCTGATGCCTTTCTGTGTTAAAATTTATAAATAGTGTAAAGTTTTGATGACTGGGGAGCCACGCTTTTGTGGGTTACCACCTAGCTCCCTGCTTTGCACAAACTAGAATAAAAATTCGAAATACCTTCCCTCAGTGTGTGAATTGGCTCTGTGCACTGGATAACTGTTCAGGACAACAATTTTTTGCAATCTGGATAGGACAACCTCAGTGTCATGCCTAGATAAATGGGTCACTCTAAGCAAAAGGTTCTGACCAGATGAATTCCAGTGAGCTCTAACACTTTGACTGGGAACTTCGGACAAACAGTCCCAAAGCCAGGATGACCAGTGACTCATTGGCACAACACTTTATCAAGCTGTTTTCTTGGAGTTTTGCAAGCTCCCTAGGTGTATATGGGATGGATTTCCAATTTATTTTCTTTGCTCTATCACCCATAACTACAGTGGTCTCTGTTTTAATTATAGGTCTGGGTAGGTTCTTTCCCTCCTGTTCTGATTCTTCCTCTGTGTTCTGAGAGTTATTCCAAATGTCTCTGTCCCCGTCTTCAGGTAAGAATATCAATGTTTTAGCTTGAAATGTTGAAGGCTCTGAATGTGCTATCATAACTTCTATTTTTTTCTTTTAACTTCCCTGTTCTGTCTTTCAATTGACTATTCTGTGCTATGACTCCTATTTCTGTCTCAGCCTTTTCCTTTGGTAAGTCTCTGGCACTTTTATAAGCAGCAGTTAGATGTGCTTCAAGTACCTTAGATATCACATTCTTTCCTTTTCCATCTTTCACTGTGGTTGATATTGCTCATACAGTATCTAAATATTGTCAATGCAGTATATAATATAGGCAGGTCTAAGGGTTATAATATAAGTAGGTTCAGCTAGAAACGTACAGTGTTACAGATTTTGGCGTTATAGAATGTCCAATTACAAACAAACTAAGCAGCTATGTAGATAATTTACTATTTTCTTTCCATATCTGACTATTTCTTATGTTTTAACTCACTCATTCAAAAATGAGTGCTCCCTGTCTTTGGGCAGGACATACACTGTAAATGTTCCTGCCAAGGAGGGGATCCACCTAGAAGTGGCCTGCAGTCTTGGAGACTGGTTTGCCCAGCTGGCCTAGCTGGCCCAGTGTCCAGCAGATTTTTATACCCTTTTGCAGGACACTGCGTACCAAAATCAGTCACAAACACCACAGCTCCTGCACCTCTGGAATTTATCAATTATGTGAGCATCCAGATAGTTTTTGCAATTCCCACCTGGCTTTCTTGTCTTACAACAATTCATATTGCCCATCAGATAAAATGGAAAGAGAGAGGGGGGTTGTGTGAGGGAGGAAGCCTCACTCAAAGACCCAAATATCTTTCATCACATTCACAATGTCTTTTGTCTTCCCAAGTCACTGATGCATGTGGTGGAACCCTACTTTCCTGGAGACTCTTGAACACCTGCCAGCCCATGGGGCCTAGTGAATGAATTATTTGCATTGCTTTGCCTTGCTTACATGCTCAGCTTTACCTTCCCTATTACACTGTCTTTATCTCAATCCACAAGTTCTGTTACTTTTGTTCTTCCAATTCTCTTCTTCATCCCTCATGGAGGGAATGAATGAGCTTCTTCGTGGTTTTAGTTGCCTGTTGGGTTTAAACCACAAGGTCTTCAAATACCAAGTCTGTCCTACCTATGTCTCATCCCTCATTGCTCCTAATTTTACTGCCTAAAGGACAAAGTTAAATATGGCCCAAAATTAGATCTATTGATACAGCTGGATGCATAAGGTATCCATTTCCCAGTTCCATCTTCTTCTCTTAAGGAAGTTGGAAAATTTGATGTAAGAGTAACTAACTCATTATTTTCAAGACTAGAACTAGCCATGAATGAGATGTCTATCTTTTTCTTGAAGGTATCTAAGGATGGTTTTTATTCTCAAGACTGTCTTTCTGTTTCATACAACAGATAGTTCAGAATTTTTAATGCATTAACCTGAGCAACTTCATTATGAGAAGTTAAGATCACTTCGGTACATGTCCTCTAAACTACATATGTTGTCTGTTTCAAAGTAAAAAACTAAATTTTTATGCAGACTACCTCATTAAATGATTTTCAGACACTTAATGCTGTATGTCAGTGACCTGTTCATCCTTTATGCCCTCGTGATAAAGGCAAACATAAACTTTCAAAGCATCCATCAATACTTTGAATGAATGACTGACAGTGTAATTAGCAGGAGCTGGGTGAGGAGGTTAGACTTTTTTACTACACTAGGAGACAGGCTTTCAGATAGGAATTCTCAGAAGTGGGGTACCAGTTTAATGACTGCTATTTGCAGTAAATTATCAAAAATTTTTGAGAAATTAGATCCCACTGAAAATATATATAAAATTTTCATTTATCCTTACAGTTCTCCAACAACTTGTCTACTTTATTCTGACAAAATATCTACTTCTATCTTAGCAATTAAAATGTAACTGAAGAAGATTTAACATTCAGAAAGAAACTGAATTCCTATTATTTTCCCATTTTCTGATTATTCCATACAGCCTTGTTTTCTTTACCTTGAGACTCTTTTTCTTTTGACAGTCTGACTTTAGCCTTTTACCCAACATTTCAGAAGCAAAAGATTAAGCCTGAACTTACAGGAAATTTTAAGTACAGGCAAATTGTGGCATAAGACAAGTAACATAATATATTTGAACTATAACAGAGTTCATTTCTTTTGTCATTTGTGACATTTCACTAGAGAGGTAGTCTTTCAGGCAGTTCCTTTCCACTTCTTCATAGATCTGCTGCTCTTTTCCTTCACAAACATATGGAGTAGTGGAAATTAGAGAGACTATACATAAGGTTAACATTCTTGTCTGTTAGATGTTTGCAATGTAGTCACAGTTTTGATCTTCTGCAGAAGAAAATGTTTCTGATTCCATCTGTGCAACATTTCCTTAGAAGAAGCAATGACAGGAACAAGCAACAGAAAGACAAGCAGCACCTCTCCATGTATGACTTTTTGTATGATGATCGCAACCTAGAGAACTTACAATTATTTTTCAGTTCTTAGAGTAGCCCATATTATTTTGTAAGACTTCGTATAGAATCACTTCACATAGAGTAGTTTAGGTTGGAAAATAGCTTTAAGATCATCAAGTCCAGCCATTAGCCTAACCAAGTCCACCACTAAACCACGTTCCGAGTGCTACGTGTATACGCCTTTTAAATACCTCCAGGGATGGTGACTGTACCACTGCCCCAGGCAGCTTGTTTCAATTCTTCACAACCCTTTCTGTGAATTTTTACTCAATATTCAATCTAAACCTCCCCTGGTGCAACTTGAGGCCATTTTCTCCCTTCCTATTGCTTGTTACTTTGAAGAAGAGACTGAAACCCACCTTGCTACAGCCTCCTTTCAGGTAGTTGTAGAGAGTGACAAGGTCTTCCCTCAGCTTCCTTTTCACCAGGTAAACATACATTCCCTTTTAATAAAAAAAAAAAAATTGCCAATTAAAAAAATAATCAATCAAATAGTAACATTTGAGAAGTCTTTCCTACCTGTACACGTAATTCAGCTTCCTAGGTCCGAATTTTACTTTATAGGCAGTGGTTAACTTTTAAAACCCAGTACATATCTTGAACTTTCACTTCATTTAGACCCACTGGGTGTTTCAGACTACTAGTACTATGTCATTTAAGCTGTTTTCTGAATGCATGATTTAGGCTTTTGTATTTAAAAACAACATACAGACAAAAAGATATACAAGAAAGATAAATATTTTCTGTATATCATTGGTTCCGTATCCTTCTGCTACTATTAACCAGAGCAGCAATGTGAGACTTCCTCCTCAAATGACTATAAGTGTCTTCTAGGAAGAAGACTGGACTGCAGGAGGTTGGTCTGGAGAGGAAAGGACAAGAAACTGAAGGTGACAGAGGAGAAATTTTAAAAATGAACTTAATGTTTTTCATACCAAAGTGAAAAGAGGTCATAATATTTTTCTGTGATGCAACAAATCGGAGGCATTATATCATATGACCAAAAGTAATTTTATTCTGCATCACAAAAGCAAGAATGCACATAGCAAGTAAATATTTTACTATAGCAGCAGTGTGAAAACTCACGCATTCTTGAGGTTTCTGTTTGAGTTCTCCTGTGCTAGGTAGCAGGTAGCTAGAATGGATATTGCTATCATACCTTGAAAAGTGTTTAGAGATCTACAGCTGGGGATTGAAAAGAAAAAAAACAACATTTCTTTTAGAACAGAGTAACAGCCTTCACTTTCTGCTTTAGCAATAACTGTCTTTATCTAAAATCTCATATATTAAAAGTATTTCTTCTACAAATCCTAACACTGCTTTCTATGTGCATCCCTTACTAATCATTCTCCAAAAATTTCTTTTTAATAATCCATATCAAAAGCTGATTAAGTTTGCAATGACATGACGTGACATGTTGTTTTGGGGTTTTTTTTTTGTAGTGGCCCAGTTCTTTGTTAAGTATTCACAATTGGAAGAAAAGTGGCACCTTAATGATAGAGCTTGTGGTGCCAGCTATTGCTTTAGTGTCTTTTTAGTGTAGATTTAGTTTAAATAAAACAAATGTTAAACCTTACTTTTAATAATTACTTAGGGATTTCTGGAATTTTAATTATGCCAGTTAATTGAGCAAGTTAGCTAAACTGATGAATAATGATCTATGCAAACATCATGTTACAGATGCAGCAAAGGAATTTTAGCAGATCATGAAATAAATTAAAAATAAACAGAAAAGCTAGGAAGTCAGTATGAGTACACTTGCAAGGTAAATATTTGAAAAAAAAGAGAAAATTAAAAAATGTAACAATGAGTAGAAATTTCAGAAGACAGAGACTCAAACTGGTATTTCAACAGGGCAGAAAATTACACCCTAAGTAGTCCATGTAAGTTTAATCACAGAACTAAATCAGAGCCATAATCACCTTGTGCCATGAGAATGAGAAACAGAAATTACAGAGCTGGAGGTCAAAATCACCTTTGATCATAACTTAAATCAACAGGAGTTTTTATATGCACCTAAAACCCAATGTAAGCTTTGAGTACACAAAGAATACAGGAAAAATTATAGTAATAATTGAGGCATTAAAGGCTGGCTATCTGGAAAAAAATCTAAGAGTGTTTTCTGACTTTCTGAATTTTGTAAATATTTTTCAGTTTAGAAGTACTTCTGTTTTAAAATATACTTTATTTTAGAAATAATCAACTATAGATATGAAAATTTAAATGAAGTTATTTCGTTGAAATAAAAAAAAGAAATCCATTTTCAGTGCATGACTGTGGATATGAGGCAAGTGAGGAGTTTAGCAGATTTAAAGAAAACTTTCTATCCACAAAGATCCCAAAACTTACTTCATAAATTTATATATGAAATAGCAACAATAGATAGTTGTCTGTGACAAGAAAAACAAGCCAAAGAATGTAGCAAAATAACTGGGGCTAGAGACTGCTAAAAATTGTCAGTGATCACCTGAGCTATTGTAATGTAAGAAAGGATCTCAAAAATAAGAAAGTTTTACTCTAACCAAGAATATTAATGAAAACTGAAAAATATTCAATAAGCAGGCTTCAAAGTGTTGTAAGAACTTACACCCATCATGACAGGTATCTTAATAAAGTTTTTGTTGCTGAAACATCTTTTGTTTCATTCTAATAGCAAGTATAAAAGGTGAAGGAGAGTGCTTTGAACCCCACATACTTTCTGAGTTGTTAGTACAGCTTTCTAAGACACATTTCCATTCATGTTGATATTGCAAAAATACCCCAGATAATAGAACATATTTTCATCCTCTCTTGTGTTTCCCCACCCAGCTTCAGCTCCTGGCACAACCTATTACACACATGAAGACACACATCTCTCCAATTGTTTTATATCCACCCAATCAATCATTTTCTTGCCTTACAGCAACACTTTTCAGTTCAAACTTAGGTTTTGTTTTTTTTCTCCACTCAGGGAAAGCTAACTGTCCAAACAAAAAATATGCATCATTTTAATATCATGTAGGTGCACAACCAAGTAGAGGCAATGGACATCTTAACATTATTATCAATCACTGGTGACAGAAGGATATAACAGCACACTCCTGTGGTCACGAAAATAGAGGGAAAATGCTTGAAAGGAACATTCTTGTACATTGCTCAGACATATGTTAAAAGAAAAGTGCAAAAGAAAGAGTTTAACTATTGCAAAACACTTAACCTTTAATTGGAAAGTATGAAAACAGATGAATAGGAGGTAGTTCATGCCAGAGTAAACTGATTTTTCTACACATATATAGTACTGAGTTCTTGTATCACACAATTTGATATTTGACAATTTTTTTTTAGTTTTTGTAACAGAAAAAGGCTGGCAAAAAGAAAGGCCAGAAATGTATTCCTGAAAGTGTCTTATTAGTATAGACTCCTACCTAATTTCACAGGAAACTCAAATTTTCAAAGAACAGTGCAGCTCTGGAGCAGAGCCAGTTTCAGTATACCCAGAGTGAAAAAAAGATACTGAAGGCAGTCTGACCAGTTTACAAAAAGAGGTCTAAGCCAGGAGCTTTGTGGCAGAAAAAAGGATGTAATGTGCAATGTGGCCCTTATATTTTTTCCATGTTTCTTCACACTCATACAAAGACAAAAAACATGGAAGAGTGCATATTCTGTGACATCTGTGTCCTTTTCTTAGCAGGACACAGTGACACAGCTTGAGTCAGCAGCCAGAACAAGAAGATAAAAATTGCTCAGAGTTCCACAGTTCATATGTAGTCTAAGATGTTAATGTTTCCCTAATAGAATTATTTTTTAAGCAATCTCAGAGCAACTTTCCTCCCCAGTTACATTCTTCCTTCTCTGACATGATGTCCTGGATCTTGACTATTATATAGTCCATTTTCCCCTCAGTCCTGAACTTTGCATTAATTAGAAAGGAAATTACTTCTATCCAGAGAAAGAAAAAGAGCTTCTGCAGAGCTGTGAAGCATTCTGCAAATTTTTTTGATACATAATACTCTTGTCACAAATAGCACTTCTTTTCTCTAAAAAAAAAGCCTCAGATACTTGCAGTTAGACAGATGAATCACCTTTCTATAAGTATAGTTTCATAATTACAGATCTAAATGGACATTTTAAGCAAATTTGCAAGAAGATAAAAACTAAAATTTAAGGTTTAGTAAATTCTTAGGGTTAAAGTCATGTTAGATGTGAACAATTTCAACTGCCTTTCAAGTACTGGTGACAGTGAGAGTAAATTAATATGTGAGCAACTCAATAAATCTTTAAGGTTTGTCCTCAAAATAGTTTGAAAGCACAGCTCAGAACAGGGCTCCATTGAAGGGAATAGCAATTAAATGTAGAAAATGAAGTGGTTCAAAGATGGGAAGATAGTAAATAAGCTTTTTAGGGTGACCTTTCCTTCTTTTCTCTCTCAAGAACCTCATGTGCCAGCAGCAGACTTCATGTTTGGTGTTTTTTCACAATGAGCCAAAGAAAGAAGCCAAAGATCCATAGTGGGGGAGAAGGAGGAAAAAAAAAAACCCAAACAAAACCAAAAACAAACAAAAACAAAACCAAAAAACTACAAAACAAAACCTTTGGAAAAACTGTGCTCCTAGTGAAAGTTTAAAATGACAAGCAAAAGAAGAGAAAAGATTTGTGACCCATGTAAAGCCCCTTAGCAGAAGAGGAAAGAGTGTACAGAGGAAAAATAGCTTTAGAGAACCATATCTCCTGGTGGGACAGAGCTCTTCAGCTTGTAAGGACAGTGGCTGTGGGTAATAAATGCAAATAAAGAATGTCCTCTTAAAGAGCTCAACCTGCGTCTTGCATACACAGGGAGCACTGGAAGCTGAAGAAGATAACACAAAGGAATGGGTGGAAAGGGCTAGCAAATGTGTGAGGAGTTTAGATGGAGGAAGAGAAGCCACATGTATTTTTTGATTATTGGAGCTTGAAGGGGTGGTGGATTTCTGCTAGTGTTTGCGGGCACTTTGATGGAACTAGTGGTCTGCTTTCTCTGTCATCCCATCCTGGGGTGACAGTAAGAGCAGGAGCTGAAGAGTCTAATATTCTTGTGGCCACTCTGCCTGGAACCACTTCCCCATGCCTTCACACAGGCTGTACAAGGCACATCAAGTGATGATCAACACAAATTGTGCTGCTGCTCTAAGCTGTGTTGTTTGATCAGGTTTGCCACTTCTCAGCAGGCCGGGTGAAGGTGAGACCCATGATAACCTGCAGAGCCTCAAAAAAAGGAGCATGTGGTCCCTGAAATGGGTAAACAGCATCTGCCAAGAGGCAGAGACAGTCAGACCTGTGCAGACTGACAATCGTGGATCTTTCCCAACCTAAATCCTAGATAGTGGTGAACTTAAATCCTTTGGTATCACAAGGGCTGTGGGCATAAACTGTTGCAGTGCCCACAAAGCTTATCCAGGACCTGAAAAGCCTGTAGGGCTAAGAACTGGTAACTTGGGGTCCATAAGCTGATAAAAGATTTGTAAATAACACCAAATTCTATCTTATAACTCTAGAAGGCTCCTATTCACTTTGTGGCTGCTGTCCTGGGAGAAGGCTCACACATCATCCTCATCTTTCTGATGAAACCTGGTCATGGGTGATTGATTTAACTCTTCACACTTTGGACAGAGGGTCAGTATCATGCTGCTGGCTGACTCTCCAGGTCCTGTTTTGTGTGGGACAGCAAGCCAAGGGGGCCATGAGTATCATACAATCATAGAATATCCTGAGGTGGAAAGGATCCACATGGATCATCAAAGTTCTATTCCTAGCCCTGCACAAGGTAACCCAAATAATCCCATCTTGTGACTGAGAGCATTGTCCAAATGCTTCTTGAACTTGCTGGCCAGGCTGGTGTTGTGACCACTTCCCTGGGGAGCCTGTTCCAGTGCCAAACCACCTCCTGGATGAAGAACCTTTTCCTGATATCTAACGTGAACCTCTCCTGACACAACTTCAGGCCATTCCCTTGGGTCCTGTCACTGAGCACCTTGTGGGAAAGCTGAAGACTGCTACAAGACTCCCCTCAGCCTCCTCTTCTCCACTACCTTCTTGTCCATATCCTCTTCTCTGGGTATAATATGCTCCAATGGTCAACTTGCAGGTGATTAAAAATGATCCGGTTTTGGTGGACAAAAAATTCTGTATAGGACATTATGCCAGATAGCTCCAAGACAAATTTACAAAGCACCTTTTTTCCTCCTATTCCATCTTTCCACAAAACAGTATAATACACCAACCAGAGATTGCCAGTAAAAATAGTATCTGACTTCATGGAAGAGATGATGACATTTAGAACTTTTTCTCTTATTTGCCATGCATTTGAAGTAATAAAATACCCTACATTCTAGAAATTATTCTCTTTAGTCTTTGATACCGTCTATGGAAACATAATTTCCAAATTACATAGCAGTTTTGAACCTAGATATATGTCTTGAATTAGAAGAGGCTGTTATGAGTCTAGATGGATCACCTGCTTTATATATCTTATATGTGTTCTGCAATTTGTTTGGGTGTTGGAGGGTGGTTTCTTCTATCTTCTCCCTCTCCTCAGTATTCATCCCATTTGGTACTTAGGAAGTGTTTTAAGGAATTTACCCAATATTGATCAAAAGGATTCAAATTATGGAATCCCATTCCATTCCTAATGAAAGCTATTCATCTGTTAATAAATTAAAAACTTAGCAGTGTATTTCTATAAAAAGGTCTAATTTTTTCTCTCAAAAATGGATCCTGTTTTGTTTGGTTTGGTTTGGTTGGGGTTTTTTTCTATAAGATGACAGTGGTCGTTAAACTGAAAATCTCTTCCGCATGTAGTCATGCGGTGACCAAGATCAAGTAACATTTTAACTCACTTTTTGGTAAACAAGACTAATTGAAGTATCTTGAGTGTCTCACTATAAGACACTTGTTCCTGACCTCAAATAATTGTCATAGCTCTGTTCTGAATCCTTTATTTTGTTATCACCCTTTTTAAAAGATTGTGTAGTTTTGTGGTAAGGATCTCATTACTCTCATATGTATTACAGTTTTACTTTTACTCAGTATTACTTTTCCTATATTATTGCATGGTTCCTTCTGGTAGCAGAACTCATCCAGAGATCTGAAGAGTGCAGAAGCTAGATACTCTCTGACATAACAGCACCTTTGCCCCACCTACAAAACCTGATTTTTTATTTTGATGTTAAATATTTTAGTTCTTTTTAGTTTAAAAGTTGCAATAAATATAGGAGTAGGAAAACAAGTAGAGGATGTCAAGTCTTCTTTGCCTTCCTACTTATAAAAGCACAATCTGACAGAAGTAAAAACATCATTCTTTTAACACATAGGCATTTCAATCTTCTCTTAAAAAGACATACTCAAATTTTAAATCACATCCCTTTCATCTAACTTCAGTCTTACCAAACTGCAGTACTCTCATTACAGCAGCCCTGCAATGGTAGCAGAAATTTTGAACAAGTAAAGGCCACTGACTTTCAAAGTCACTTTCAGATTTTCTGTGTCATTGCAGAAAAGTGAATGAAACATCATTAATAAAATATGGCAGAGGAGCATGGTGACCAAAATAAAGAGCTTTCCTTCAGCAACCGTCCATACACTGGCAAGAAACATTTAACTGCTTTTTGTGCAAAGAGAACTAAACTGAGATTTTTTGCTTTATATCAAGAATGTCAAAAAGATTAAAAACCTGATTTGACCCAAGACCTTGAGCAAAAAAAGAGTCTCATTTATTCTTTCGTGTCTGCTGTTTCTCTGCTCTTACGTTCTGCCTTTGGGCACTGGGCAAAACTAAAAGAGATTTGTGCACCTGTGTGTCAGTGCTGGCACACAGATGACAAGACTGAGAAAACCATGACCAGAGAGCACACAAGGATATCTGGATTGCTTCTTTTAAAGACTCACACAGCTTTCACCAAGGAATATAGGACATGGTATCTTGGTATAAATCATAGGAGGATATGTACAATGGGTTTTAAAGTTTAGTTGTTTGCTGTTTTATATTTCAGGAATCAAAACACCTTTCACTTACTGTTCTGGCTGAAACTCTTCTGTATGACCTGAGCTTTTGCTTAGAAGGAGCCCAGGTATGCAAAAGCTTTCTACTGCTGATAGATAAACAGTAATTATACAAGATTGTATACAACTAATCAATGTAGTCTCACTCTAGAATAAGCTTCAGATTTTTCACATAGATATTCAGACCTTTCAGCTAATTAAAAGGCAAAAATGTTCAGGCTGCTGAGACAGATAAGCTGCAAACACATTTATTTGTGTTTTAGGAAAGGACATCGATAGCCTGACTGAAAGGTGATAAAATACCATTCGCCAGCTAAGTGAGTATCTCGTTACATCTTCGTGAGCCATTTACACTTTGGATTATATTTATAGTTAATACCATTTCAGTGGGGAAATCATAAGTCCTTCATAGACCTTGGCTATCTCACAGCATGTGTCCAGCTCCAATTATCATGAGATCCCAATGTAATTTACAATTTCTGTTTTTCATAGAAATTCTTTAAAACATGTCAGAGATATTTATGTAGATAAACACACACACACATCTCTGTAAATCTAAAGAAGACTCTATTGTTTGACTCTTATTTTAACTATTGTATTCATTTCTAGCACTTTCCAATTAGTGACAATAATAAAAAAATATATATATTTATCTGAAATCTATAATAGTTAATTCCAGAAATCATAAAATGATAACTAATAACAGGAAAACAATAAAATAAGATAAAATACAATTCTGAATTCTGAAGTCCTAATTTTTAAGGTATTTTATTATTTTGCAGCATATAACACAGTACATGAGAATTCTTAATTGCTTCTGTATTATTACAGTAATCTAAAATATTGGTGAAAATAAATATTTTAACGAATCTTACATTGTTTCTTTATTTCAATGGGCTTATTTCAGCCTCTTCAGAGATGGAAAGCTTATCCCTGAAAGGTGGCCACTGAAACAGAGATGTATGGCTGCAGATAACTCCATATGCTAGGGGAAGGGCCAATAAACACATTCAGCACAAAACCACTGTGTTCCACAACAGATCTAGAATGACAATAGGATTGTGTAGCTAGTGTTATGCTGTAAGAAGGAAGAGCTGAGAGACAGTAGTGGTTTTATCTTCCTATCACTGCATCTTGTGGGGTAAGTGCAAGAACTTAAAGAGCACAATTAACTCTCTCAGAACACTAACAAATAAGGAAATTTCCATAAGCCACCTGAACAGGAACTTCAGATAAGCACAGATGGCAGAAAAGAAGGCTCTAATTCCAGGCCTAACAGAGATGAAGGAGGCATTTCTTTTAACAATTGGGTCTAACAAAAAGGTAAGATGAAGTGAAGACAGAAAACATGAAATCACTTCATATGTAATTCAGTGAGTTTTGTTATCAACAGTACCTCTATGAATGAAATGCAGGTTTTAAAATTCTCTGTGAAAAGTGTTGCACAACACTTCAGTTTTCCAAATAAAATTTCAGGTTGCATTTAATGGAGTTCTTCCAAAGTATTTTATGCTCAGAATGACAAATGTTAACTACTGTTCTTAGATATTTTATGAGGAAATCCTGGCAGAATTCAAATAAGCAGGAATTCAGTCATTGATTTCAATTGAGAGTGGACAAACCTTTTATTTTTTCAAGGTAAAAAAGAGGCAGTGCAGTCCCTGAAAATTAGTAGAAACAAAATGTCTTCTAATAGACTGCTATTAAGGCTTAGCTGCTTAATTGACTAGAGGATCTTAACTACAAGTAGAATTGATACTATAAAAGAATGAAGACACATTAGATAAGTAACTGTGAAATACAGGGAAGACATTAAGGAATTCATTGAAGGCTCAGAAATCACCATGGGTGAGGCAGAATGTGGCAGAAAAGACAAGGCTATTTGATATAGTGCAGGAGAGACTATTCTTTCATCTGCTGTCAAAGGTAAAAAAAAAAACAAGAGGGGTTCTATTTTAGTTCACCTTTATATGAACAAACATTAAAAGGTCATAAGGTGCATGTGTAAAAGAGGACCCATAAATTAAATTGCAACAAACAATATGTATTTTTAAAAATAAAGTAAATAATCTAAAAATTTAGATGAAAATACTTTATAAATGGTTTTGTTACAATAAAGGCATTTCTGCCATTTACCTTTGCTTTGTAGAAGCATTAGGAAATCTTGATTTGAGGGGGAAAGAGCAGAACACCACTTCAAGATTCATTTGCAAGTCTTACTGCTTGCCACATCAGTCAATACATTAAATTCCTAGTTACACCCATAAGAAGTAAAATTAAATCATAATCAAATTAAGTAAAATTACCATAATTTCATTACCTTATAGAATTTTGTGGATGGCATTCCCTCATGTCTTAAACATTTGATCTCGTCTGTAGTTACAGGCAAGGTTGTAGTGTCGTACATTCCCATGTAATTCTGATATTCATTAGATCATTCGGGAAGCCTGTGAAGTATGGTGCAGCGTCACATGAATGTTTTCTTCAGCACTAATCTATTGTTACGTGGGACTTGGCTACAGAAATCCAGCAAAGACTCGAACAGAAGGCTCCAGACATAAAAACAACCCTGTGCAGAAATGCATATTACATACAGGTATATATGTACTATGTAATATATAATTATAAATAATGTAAAAGAGAAAAATCCTACAATACCCTAAAAAATGTATTGTTTACATATAGCACCTATCCCCTATATATGCACATTTGCACATGTACACAAACTGGAGAGCTATTTCTGTGAATGCAACTTACTGGGAAAACAGAAAAAAATGTATTATTGACAGATGCCACCACCAAACCTGGAAAGCAGGACTTAGCACAAATTATCAGATTTTCTGGAACACAGGCATGCTGCTGGGCTTATTCCAGACTCTTTTTCAATATACTTTTTCTCCATTTCTTTCTGCCTCTGAACTTTATTGTGTTTTTTCTGTCTAGAAATTCAAATGCATATATCTTAACCTTGGCTGGCCCAGTATCATTTCAAGGACTGGCTCATTAAGGAGAGTAAGAATATGCCTGCTCTCACATAGCAGATTCTCACATATTGAATGCTCATCTATATGGGTATATCTTTCTATGCGTTAGCACATTAACATGACTGAATACCCACAGTAGATTTGGTGTATTAAAAGGAGCCTTTGAATTCCATGAAGGAGGAATATTGATAGCCTTTTCAGCAGCCTTTGAGGAAATAATTTTTTCTCCAGATCACAGATTACACTCAGAAGTCAGGACGAAAATATAATGAAACATTTGAAAAGGCAACAGTACCTTTAAGTAGTGTAGGAATCAAGATGATACCACATGGCAGCTCTGAGAAAAATTGTTGATTTTCCTTAAAAGAAATATAACCTGAAAGAAAACACTCCAGACATCCCTACAAAGTTTCAAAAAAAAAAAAAAATCCCAGCATACAACAGTCAAGAACTCTTGAGGCAGAGAAATGTGTCCTTGCAGTAGATTCCAGTCTTTTAAAAGGAAAAAAAGAAAAGCTCTCAACAAGGAATTGTTGCTAATGCTGCCTTAATTATCCTTAGAAGTTGAAAAGATTGGTTCTAGGCATAGAATTACTTTAATACCTCATAGTCTCTGGCATCTCTGTGTCCTCTACTATTTTTTAAATCTTATCTATATGCTAAAAATGGTGTCTATCTCCACAAAACATCAGTGCTGAAAATAGAAGAGAATGCCAGAAGCAGAGATATTTCAAGGAACTGTGAGAACATAGAAAAGGAAAAAGGGTTGCAGGGTAACTTAGAAAATTAGTTTAAAATCTTATTTTTGTTGCAGTACTAGAAAGTAAAGATGAATTAATATTTGGCAGGCTCAGTCAGATATTAGAATTAATTCAAGAAAAATTCAGTATTTTTCTTTGCTTACATAATGATTCATACACAGAATTAAATACTCTCTCCATTAAGTAACCTTCTTGTAACTCCAGTAGTGCTTGGAATGAATACCCCATCAAATCTAGTGATTTCTCATGCAAGGCTGTGCACTTCCATGATACATACTTCCTGCAGTTTGGATCAAAATACCTGAGTAGCTTAAGTTATTACAGTTTTTCAAGCATAAATCCTCATAGTATTTGTTGATAAAAACATTTTTTCCAAAAGACTTTTAAATTGTATATGTATATGTATATATAATACCTTTTATTGGGTCCATTTTCAGTTTCATTACTTTTGCTCAGATTTGCCAATCTGTCTTTTGTTTGAGTGCAAACCAGTCTCAGCACCTCATTGCACAGTTGGCTGAAGTGTGGCTCATGAGCAGCACATGCAGCTTCCTAAGCAGCTCTGGTTCATCTTTCAAAGTAAAATTCAGAGCAAAATTTATTTAGCCTACCTTAATCACCAGCTCCCCATTATAAAACATGCTAGCAATTTATTGGGTACAGATGAGACATTTAGGCTGGATTTCAAGAACTATGGGGCCTGGATGCTCAGTTAGGCAAGGCTGTCAAGCCTTTCAGCTTTATAGTCAGGACTTATAAGCCTATAAAGATTGGCCTGGGGAAAGAGTAATGTCTCTGTCGTAGGGGACTAGTCACATACTAGGGGGTTTTTTTGTGCACAACATTGCACTGGAGAACTTGCTCATCAGACACTAAGGCCAGCAAAATAGGTAACACTAAAGCCACATCACTTTACATTTTCAGTGCTGTGCACCATGTGAGTTGCAATTATTAATATTCATTCCGCAGCTAAACTTGTAATATTTGGATACTAGCCCATTATAACCCCATTGTTTTCAGCAGAACTACGTCGTTCAAACTGATTTATCATGCTGCATACATAAGAACAGGATGCCCACTTTGTAGACTCCACGTAAACACTTTTCCAGTAAAAACTGGTGCCCCGATATTTACCCACAGGATAATTCAAGTGTCAGACATGTGGCAAAATCAGGTTCTTTGACTAAGAGTAAAATTGCATTCTTAAGCATTATTGTTAATATGTTGTACTAAGCACTGAGCTAGTTCATCATGTGACATCTGCAGTCTTGGTCTAAGCTGGTAATTGAGACCAACTAAATGAAACTTCCTGGGTGAGAGGAAGGACACAATAGAAGAAATTGCCTCACGCATCATATGGTTTCTAGAGGCTAGCTGATATATTATTAACAAAACATAAAGCCAGCATAAATCAGTGCATGGTGTTCTGTAAGCTGCAGTTATTTTGTTGATGCCATCTACATTATATTTCAGAAGACCAAGTTCTAAACTTATAAAATTATAGACCAGTAATAACATATCAATATCTATTCACATCTTTACTGATGCATAATATTTTAATTTTATTCAGTCACTCTTTTAGCCAGTATCCCATTTTCCTTTTGGGTCACAGAAAGAATAATAAGGATGTTACAGAAAAGAAGAATTTTTCCATAATTTCTTGAAAGAAATTAAAATATGAACTTGCAAATTTTTAAAGCATATTACAATAATGAGATGAAATTTTAACTAATAACAGCCATTTTATTTCCTTTAAAATTTTGATTTGTCACAGAACCTGGTGGCTGGTAGAGGGAATCAGCAGAGGAAATATTTTTGAAACTGGAAAGAAAACTAGTGCATATTTTGGTAGCTATGCCAACACATACTCAAAAAAGAGAGTCTATTGTCAAGGCAGATAATATGTGAATTGAATTGTATATCTGTACTTTAATTTCAGCTTCATCACGTCCAACTGACACTTCTATTCTACAATCCCTCTTTAAATTGTGAAGTACTTCTTAACTCTTTTGACTTTATAACTCTTTTGATGTGAATGCGGTTCCACAAACCTAGTGACCTGGGTTTCCTCCTGGCTCCATTTTAGGACCAGTTGTCTTCAACTCCTTCATAAATGACTTGGACGCAGGACTCAAAGGTATACAAAATGAGTTTTCTGATGGTACTAAATTAGAAGGAGCTCTTGACTCCCTTGCAGGCAGAGAGACCTTGCAGAGAAACTTAGACAAATTAGAGGGGTGGAATCACACCTATGGAATCACACCTATAGAATCACAGAATAATTAAGACTGGAAAAGATGTCCAGGGTCATTGTGTCCAACTTTCGACCAATCAACACCCTGTCAAATAACCATAGCACTAAGTGCCATGTCGAGTCATTTCATGAACTCTTCGAGAAACAGTGACTCCACCACCTCTCTGGAGAGTCCATTCCTGTGCTTGACAGCCCTTCCAGTGAAGAAATTCTTCATGTCTAACCTGAATAACCATATGAAGTTTAAAAAGGGCAAGTGCTGGATTCTGCACCTGGCACAAGGCAACCCTGGACAGACTGGGTAATGAGATGCTGGAGAGCAGAATTGCAGGAAGGGACCTGGGGGTCCTGGTCATGGCAAGTTGAATCTGAGTCAGCAGTGCCCTGGCAGCCAGGGGGGACTAACATGTCCTGGAGGGCATCAGGCACAGCATCGCCAGCCGGGCAAGGGAGGGGATTGTCCTTGCACTGGCACAACCTTGAGGGCTGGGGCCTCTTCTGGGGCCACAATATTGAAAAAAGACATTAAGCTATTACAGAGTGTCCAAAGAAGGACAACAAAGATGGTCAAGGGCCTTGAGGGGAAGCTGTAGAAGGAGCTGCTGAGGTCACTTGGTTTGTTCAGTTTGGAGAAGAGGAGGTTGAGGGGAGACTTCATGGCAGTCCACAACTTCCTTGTGAGGGGAAAAGGAGGGGCAGTCACTGATCACTTCTCTCTGGTGACCAGTGACAGAACCCAAGTGAATGGCCTGAAGCTGTGTCAGGGGAGGTTTAGGTTGTACATAAGGGAAAGGTTCTTCACCCAGAGGGTAGCTGAGCACTGGAACAGGCTCCCCATGGAAGTGGTCATAGCACCAGCCTGGCAGAGCTCAAGAAGAACTTGGACAATACTCTTAGGCATGTGATGTGATTCTTGGGGTTGTTCTGGAAAGGGTCAGGGGTTGCAGTCTCTGGTGGTCCCTTCCAATTCAGGATACTCTGTAACATTACATACAATAGAATGCAATTTTTCTTAATATTTTACTAAGAGATTACTTATAAGGAACTCCAAGAAACGTATAAACCTGGAAGGTATCATCATGAGAGAGTACATCTGAGCCAGATGTGGGAGAGAAGAGAAAGAGAAGAAAGGAAGAGTATGTATATAAAATGTATGTGGAAATTAAAAGCAACTATGAAAAAAATACTCTTTATTGTTGTTTTTGAGGGATAAAGCCCATGTTGGTTTTACCTTCATCTAATAGATATGTATATTTTGCAAATATACCATTCTTATCTAAAAATCTGCTACTTGCCCTTCAGTTCTTGAAAGAGGACTCTAGCTTCATACTGGTTAACACCCAAAGCTGTCTCTTAAATGGTACTTCATGCTTATTCCAGGCCATTTACACATTTATTCTGATACTATCAGTGAGCTTGGACAGCTCTTCTTCTAACACTCAGACAATGGTCTCTCCTATCTTTTGGCAGATGAGATCAAATCTACGTAATTTGCTAAGCAATATTCATTTCCAAACAAAAATAAAGTTAATTAAAGACCTTAGGAGACTGTCATTCACAGGCAAAGACAACACAACCTACAGTTTGAACCTCCCTCTGCTTGATATTTAAGCAAAATACTTCTCTTTGAGAAATGCAAACATCGTGAGGCCCATTTGTCTTTCACTGGCAGTACTTATCCTTCAACTGGATTTATCTAATCTATTTTGATCCAAAGATTTCACTATGTCCTCATCCAAAATCAGTCTAAACACCAGCCACAGTGCACAGACAGAATTACAGCCTTAAAACTTCTTTTGTGTAGAAATAGCATTTTAGTCAATAAGAATTTAGGATATAGCCTGCAATTTTCAGAAATATTGTGCCCTGTCCCAGCTGGGATTCCACCTGAAGCAAGTGATACAGCATGACTTGTGACATGATAATATCCAGCCAGGACTAGATATTCTTCACATTGACTGAGTTTCTGCGTCCATGAACCTTATTGTCATGTAAATCAAGACAAGGTATTTCTCGAGCATTTTGCCCTCCCACTTTTCTTGTAACAATCCTTACACAGAGTTAGGGTATTGTTTTGCAATATATGTCAGAAAATTCAACTTGTCTTTTTGTAGGTTGCTATGTAAACAGTAGAAACAAACAGAACATATTCTCACTCACGTTTTGTGCTTCTCCAGCCCTCTGTATTTTACAATACATTAACTCTAACACATACAGTGTAAGACATGATAAGCAGGCAGGTTTGAGGAAAACATACCTTGATAATGTTACTTTGAAAACTGGGAGTTTGTTTGACTTGTGAGTTTATAGACCCAAATCATGTCTGGAAAAGAGGATAGATCCTGTGATGGCACAGAACATCAGTTCAAGGCATGGTACACTTTACTTACCCAAAAATCCAAGTGTTTACTTACCTAAACCAAAGTGTTTTTATGTAAACCCAAGTGTTTTTATGTTATATATTAACATAACATGTTATGTTATATATGTGAAGGGATAATTCACTTATGGTCTATAAAACTCTCATTTGGGTTTGAGAAACGCATTTTAATCTGTCTCTTACTGGTTTAGATGTCTTTTTCACATATTGAGACACAGTTCTATCTTGCTTGAACAGGAGATAGTTAGAACCTGGAAATTCACATAATATCCTCCTCAAGTCTTGGAATATCTAGTGCTTTTCATAATATCCCAACTCCAGAAGTCAGTAGAAACACATCTAGAATGATACCTTAAACCCGTAAAGATTAGGTGAAAGTTTAAAAAATGCGACTTGCGATTTAAAATACAGAATGTTAATAAAAAGCATTCATGTTTGTCCTAGCATCTATGATTAAGATGGTGTCCTGAAAGCTGGAGGGTTCTAATTAAAGTGTATTGTACTTAGCAATCTTTGGTGGCATGTACTCCCCTAAGGTTACTGCAAATTGCTGCACTAATTTCATTGCATCCCTCAAGGCTGTCCAACTAAACAGGCAAGTTCCTCTCTCAGCTTCAGAAATAAACTCTTCCTTTGCAAGTTAAAAATGAAAGGGATCAAATCCTATCCCTCAGAAGAAACATAACAGAAGAAACAAAAGAAACGTTCCTGTGCTGTAGGGCACTGGACTTCGGCAGCTACTTCAGGCCATGGAGGCAGGGTGAAAGCTACAGCTTGTGTTACTGGCAGGGGTGGGCAATTTATCCCAGAGCCTTGAGTGTGAATGGTTACACATGCCTCTACAGTCAAGTGTCCTGGTGTATACTCACTGCACTAGGATGTTGCTGCAAAAAAATGGTAAAGCAGAATAGGTAAACATTACACATCAACACTTTTGTTTACTCAGCAAAGTTACACAGAATTCACTACCTTGAAACTGAGACACAACTTCAAAATGGAAAGATGTACGAGATATATAAAGAAGTAAAACTGAAGAAATGAAAATAAAATTTATTACTCTACCAATAATGCATAAAACATTAATCTTTTGATGTGTCATATCACCCCCTCCACATATTTTATGTTTATAAATAAATCAAACACTGAACAAATGAATTACAAACATACTTGAAATAATACATTTACTATCCTAATGGCTGTGAGCTCAAGAAATTTAATTACTTTCCTATACACTGAAGAACAGAATTTTGATAATCAGGACTGAGCACCTCAGTTCTAAATTCCCGTTACAGCTCTGGTTTACCAGGTAATGAAAACTTTTAATTTTGAATTATCAGTGTAGATTTTATGCATAAATCCTTTCCTCATACACTCTTCTTTCAGAGATGCAAATTAGGGTCTAAAACAACTAAATAAGAAAGATGTTGATTTTTATGGTTGAAAACAGTGAAGGTCAGAATTATGCGTGCTATACACATCAAGTCCTCTGATCTTTCCTTTTTATAAGCTGTTTCAGTTGAAAGAAAGAGAACTTTAGTTATATCATAAAAGACAATATTCATGGTCTAAATCCACAGACAGTGTGGTCAGAAGTAAAACTGAAAGAAATGTTAGGATTGGGGGGGTTTTATATTTAGCTTGAATTTTAGTTGATTAATTGTGTATGTTTGATCACATATGCTTTGTATATTTAATTGCAAGCAAACACAGAACTGCACATATTAGGGTAGGTATGAAACTACTGTTTATTCTTCTGCCATTGGACTGGCACCAGAGCTCATTACTCTCAGAGGCTGGCAGAAGATTATTGAAACTGAAGCCCTCACTGTCCATCACTGACAATGAAGAGAACATTTAATCTTGAACTACTATCAATATCCGTACTGCAATGTTAGCTGCAGTACTGCAGCATCTTAGGTTGGGGCAAAAGGTTTATACTGTCTAATCTGTCCATCACAACACATCTGACAGCAAAGCCTAGCAGAAATCTTATTTATGATGTTAGGTAGATCTATTTCTATATCACAGAAGCTAAACATGAATGAAAATTACCGTAACAAAATATTTTAAATTTGATGTTGTGTAAAATTACAAATGAAGTAAACTTTTCTAAATTAAAGTATCTTACTTGTATCCTTAGCTGAAGTTTACAATGAACACTTAGCTGGAATAGAGAAATAAAGAAATAGAGAAATGCTTTCTTGACCTCCTTATTTTCCTAGCACAAAAAATGATTATCCATGATATTCCCTTGTGGAATGCAATATTTCATCTTGTGTGGTCAACCAGTATAAGTAAACATATACCAACCTGCCATTTTTGTGTAGAATTGCTGCATTTTTATTTGCAGTACAAATGCAGTATAAAATCAACTGCTCCATGCTGGGTACAAAGTTGCTTTAAATAATGCTGAGGGTCAAACCAGCGGGTGTAGCAAGGGGGGCGCTTTTTATACTTTATGGCTTTTCTTTCCAAATATCCTGCATTAGTATGACTTCTTTTGTAGCCACAAAAAGTCTAACATGATTCTTTCAGATGTTACTCAGCTTCACTCTTGTATAAGGAGTCACTTTATTCCTCACACGAGAGGACTAAAAATCACAACATCCTCTGAAACATGACAGTACTGTGTCTTTACTATATTAGAAGACAGTTTTGTTCCTGTAACAAAGAACATGGGTCATTAATCAAATGCTAGGGTTTTTCTCTAGAACAGTCATATGAGCTTGTGAATTCCATCTGTATTACCAACAGTAAAATTTTTTAACTAGAAGACCTCTGTTTAATCAAATTATCCACCCTCTGCAGTACTGGTTCTGGCATACTATAACATTATAATTACTTTTAATGAATTTTCTATTTCATGGAGGAGGGATGAGGAGTTTGATTTTAAAAATCCATTGCATGTTTTATCTCATACTACTAATTGCTATTTAGGAAGGAACTATGATAAGATGATTCATTGATGGAAAGAAACATTGAAAAATTAGGCAACATCAATTAGTACAGTAAAAAGTAAATGTCGTGAAAGAAATTAGACTACAAATTTTACATCTACCTTGTTGCACCAGGAGTCATCATTACAATATGAAGACAGTTCTATTTTGTTAAATCAGAAGAATGTGCATAAATTATTGAGGAAGAAGAGATTACATAAAGCTGTCTCTGTAGTAGAATGTCCTTTTTAAGCTAACAAATGTAAGTTTCTGCCACAAAATGATATACTATGAAATTAAAATCTTGAACCATAAGTAATAGAAAACAAACTAGAAGCAAATTCAGAAGTAAGACAAAATCATAAACTGAGTGATGGGACACATATACAAAAGCTGCACCAATATTATTTCTGGATTTACTAGCTCATCTGCCTCTGAGGATTTTTATATTCAGCTCAATTGCATTAATGTGAATGACACTTTAGAAAAGGAATTGGTATAAAACTGCCAAAAAAGATTCAAAACAAACAAACAAAACCATTACAGAAATCTAAGTACATGTAAAATAAAAGTCTAATCAACAATAAAATATATGTCATCAAAGTCCTAGAACATTGCCTCTTTCAAGTATTGCATTCAGGTTTTATTACCCTGAAAAAAAAAGAAACAGATGATATTTTCTTCTTACCATGTTAAAGAAGCACATACTCTAAGTCTGAAAAGGTTACTATATTGTTCTGATCCTGTGCCACCTTTATATTCTGTGTATTGCAAAGTCTGTGTTTGTTCACTGGATGATTCCATGATAGGTCTGTACTTAAGAGCCAAACCAAACTAACACTCCCATCAAAGTTCAGTGAGTTCTCTGCATGTTAAAGCTGACATATCCTTGCAGGTTTAGAGATGTGTTTTATCAAAAAATCTTAGGAGGCTAGGCTGGATTTTATCCAGGTTAGGGGACTGCCTCCAAATGTCTTCCATCTTGTTCTTCCCCTTGTTCAGCTATTAGATACTCATTACAGAGCCAACATAAGTGGTGTACAATTTGGAATCTGCGACTATAAACTGAGCATCAAATGATCACCTAATAGTCTGGGAAGGTCTTCAGTGCCTAAAAAAGTTGTGGTATTAACTTCTCCTCTGAGAGGCAGAAAAGGAAGAGGCATAACCATTTTGTTGGGTTTGGGGAATTTTTTTAAGGGAGAAGAAAACCAGGAAAATAGCCTTGCAATATTTTTCTGATGCTGGTATCTGATCTATGCAGATCATAGTGTCCTCATATGTCAAAGTTCATGAGATATTTTAAATTCCAGCATGGTCTTCAGCCCATAAAAACAATAAAATCCCAGTAGATGGAGGACAGACAGGACAGACTGTTTCTCTGGACAGAGTGAAAAGGAGAAAATTTGTACTGCTTTCCAGGTAAGTTTCAAAGGCTCCTTGTTTGCATTCTCATTTACATGGCTTGTAGCTCTCTGCACCGTTTGTGAAGTTTTTCCCCATGGTTGGTAGGTTCACAAATTCCTTTTTCTAGCAATGCAGGCAGAAAAACAGTGAAAACAATTTTAAAATGGGCAGCCCTCCCTGAGTACTTACTCCTGTAAACAGACTTAGCTCTGCATAAATAATGTCAAGTCACACCAAGTGCTCAGATTTTGAAATAAGGCTTTTGATAAAGCATGTGGTTTCCAGTTAATTCTCTTAATGGGCTGGTATTTTGAATTCACATGTTTTAATTTTTCAGGGGAATATTGGCACAGAATAAATATGAATTATTTTTCATTTGGATGCATTCCTAAGGTCATCCTTTCTAATTCCGTAAGTCCATATTTAAGGGCAATTCCACAATTCCATAATAAAGGGCAAGATAGAGACAGTGAAAACCAAATAGATAAAAAAGGACACTCACATTACTACATTAAGGCAATAAATACAGTATTTCAGTGAAAGAGAGAAAGAGCTTATTTCTATCCTTAATGATGCCTAGCACCTCTGGAGAACCTTTATGAAGTCTGGTTCAACAGACAGAGAAACACACATTAAGTCTCAGAGAGCAAACCCTTGTACAAACCGTAATTCACTGTGAGCTCTTCAGATAAAGTAATTCATCCATAAAAATTTATAGCAGTTTTAGGAAATGTATTAGTGTGCAGAAACCACTTGAAATCAAAGTTTCCTGTAGTAAAAGTAAAGTAATAGACTCAATTAATGTGCTCTGCATCTAGTCCTTGCATCTTGCCATTACTCATTTGGTGTGATGAATGGCACTGCTTTTGCTGAAGATGGTGAGGTAGAAGCTTTTCTCTCCGAGGAACAATGGGTGGTTAGCACATGTTAGTCAAAGCTACATCCAGCCTATTTATTGTGATTCATACCAATACTTTATTATCTTGTCTTGGTTATTACTGTAGTAAACATGATCTCTGTGTTTATTACCCTTTTTTTTTCTAGATAAAACTATGATGGCTGTTATGCAGCTCTTGCTCAACTCTTTAAACTTAAAATAAGTAGATAAAAATATCTGTTAAATACACTGCTAAAGTCCTTTGTCTCCTAGGAATTATGTCTATGACACTGACTTGTTTCTGTGGGTAACTCCAACCTAAATTGTACATTTTTCTCTTGAACCATGTGTGGCACATGTAGCCAGTGGCAGCCAGCTCACAGCAAGAGAATAATCCAACTCAACACAGCACAAGACAGTACACAGCTCTGCTGGGTTTCCCAGAAACAGCCAGACAATGTGATTATATTGTTCCAATACCAAAATTAGTTCATTTTTCACTAACTTAGCTGTCTTTGAATTGTTTCACTTTGCTCATTGCAGACTGTGCAAGTTCTTCACAAAAATCAATCTGTACGTAGAGATGAATAATAATCAGATGCAGTAGAAATTGATTCGCTGAATAACTGCCTCCTAGGAATTATTGACTAAACAGGATCAGTTGGCAGGGCATTTAACCTCATTTTTTGAGTTTCCTGTACAAAGCAGGAATAATGATAGAGTCACTGTACAGTTCTCTTTCATTAATGATGCCAGAATGTTTTAAAATCTCAAAGCGAAAAATTTGTTAGCAGTATAACATATAATAATTATGACTCATTTCAGGGTCAGTTTAGGCTGTATGAAAATTCCTCATAATTTTATGATCCATCTGTAGCAAATTAATGGTGAGTGAAAGGAAAAAATATTATTAGGATGAGCACCTTTTTTCACCTCAATGTGAGAAACCTGCGTACTCTATCCTGTAATTACTGTTAAATAAAAATCTATTGAGGAACTCTTCTGGTGTCATATTTTCACAGGATTTCATCAAGCTGATTTACAATCTCCCTTTCATCAACACTCATTATATTATTTTATATCCAAACAGTAATCCAGATCTATCCATTTTAATAGATGTTCAGTTCAGACTATAAAGTTAATTAACTTTTGCAATATTTAGAAATGAGTTTAGACATTCTCAGACCTTGGAATCAGAGACATTAGCCAAGTCAAATGATTTTACAGGCAGTTTGGTTAATGGGGCTATAATCTAGCCATAACAGCCTCTTTGGGTTTGGGCCAAGATAAGCATTTTAAATATGCCTCCTTCCTCTGTCAATAGCTGACTCAGAACTTTAGAAGAAAAAAGTATCCCTCAAACTTAGAGAAGCAAAGACACAACAGTGAAAATCTGGATTGATTAATTTTGCAGTGTCCTTGTACTTTTTTGTGACCTGGCAAGAAGATTTTACATTAAGAAACTCCTATCAATTTGAGAGACAGCCCCCTTTTCTGAATTAAAACCACATTACATATTTAATGGTAACTCCTAAATTACTTAAGATGTCTGCTCTGTTATTTGCTCTTTTCAGGTGTTAAATGAGGGTATGATAAATTATAAGGACAAGAGGTAGCGGGCACAAATTAAAACACCTTGAAATTCCATCTGAAAAGAAAAAACCACTTTTACTGTGAGGGTGGTCAAATATGGCCCATCTTGTCTAGAGAGATTGTGGCATCTTCACCTTTCGAGATATTCAAAGTCTAATTCTATACATTCCTTGGCAAACTGTTATAGCTATCCCTGCTTGAGCAGATCATTTGACTAGGTGACCTCAAGAGATTTCTTCTAAATTCAAATGATCCTCTGCTAAAAACAGGATTGGACTGCCTTTATTTTAAAAATAAATCTGAAACTGTATTTTCTAATAACCTAATAACAGGATGGGGAAAAATTAAGACTGAAACACGGAAGAAACACGGGAAGTCTCTAGGTGCCTAAAGTCCCTGCTTTTAATTTAGGGCTGTATTTTTCAGATGAATATGTATGAAACTCCACTGTGAAGGAGTGGCCCTTGGGCTGGACACAGCTCTTTCTAGCTGACTCCAAAATAGACCCACCACTGGCCAAAAGCTGAGCCCATCAGCAACTCCAGTGGTATTTCTGTGATAAGATATTTGAGAAAGTGTACAAACTGCTGCATAGAAGCTGTGAGAGAGAGAAGAAACACATAAAGGAAACAGCTCTGCAGACTTCAAGATCAGTGAAAAAGGAGGAGAGAAAGTGCTCTAGACACTGGAGGAGAGATTCCCCTGCAGACCACGGTGAAGCAGGC
Organism: Machaerirhynchus nigripectus; assembly: GCA_013397975.1. Lineage (NCBI taxonomy): Eukaryota > Metazoa > Chordata > Aves > Passeriformes > Dicruridae > Machaerirhynchus > Machaerirhynchus nigripectus. Next base: position 68,386 of record VZRQ01005474.1, on the reverse strand, counting down.
TATTCCTCTGAGGCAAGAGGGGGAACCCACACTGCAGTAGATGGACATACCCATGAAAGAAGTTGCAGTCTGTGGAGAGCCCATACTGCAGTTCCTGGCAGGAAGTGCAGACCTTTGAGGGGGGCCCATGCAGGAGAAGGTTTTCTTGCAGGAGCTGCTGTCTGTGGGAAGGCTGGGAGCAATCCATTCCTGAAGGACTGCAGCCTGTGGGAAAAGACCCATGGTAGAGAACTTCTTGAAAAACTGCAGCATGTGGGAGGGACGCACACTGGAGAAGTTTGTGAAGAATTTTATCTCATGCAGCTAATTTTGTTCATACACATACAGCCCACCACCACCTATCCTGTAACACAGACGATGGAGTCAAAATGCATATAGGCCTTTCCACTCCCTCTTTCTGATCTTCTGTGGCAATGCAAAAGCAGTTCCGGGACTCCTTAGAGCTGAGTAGGATAAACTTTTTAGTTGCCTGTAAAAAGAACAAGCGCCAAAAAAAGGGCACTCTTCATGTATGGTTTTGGATTTTTTTAATATAAATACCTTTTACTTGAAAATAGAACCAGGGAAAATATTTTCACAGGCCACCAAAAAAGGTACTGCATGAGGCATTTGCCATTGCTGCAGATCTAATCAACTTGACGCAACTTCATTTTGTTCAGATGGTCTTGGCTAACCTTGAAAACACTGACATCAAATGTTTATCAACAATGAAGATCACTCTTATCTAGTGGAACAGGTTTCTTAGGACTAAATCACCATTGCCTTTATATGAATAATGTGTTTATAAATTTGACTAAATAGACATTATTATTCTTAATTAATATATCTTTTTAATGTTCTTATAATATTTCTCTCAAGATAGTGGTAGCAGCATCTAAACTGCCTTAATTTTCCATGTGTCTGAAGAACACATCTTTACAAATATTTCCATTTATTTAGTAAAACAAACTGTTGTCAGCTGATGGTTTTGAATGTTCCCATATGATCATAGTCACCCTTAAAAAATATTGTAAAATTTGTAAATATTGTAAAAAAAAAAAGTATAAATGTATATTTATTATGCATAAAATATTGTAAAAAAAATTGAAAACTTACTTTCTTTTTCTTCCATCTCAAATTTCAGGGAAAACAAGTCTATTTATGCTATCACTTCCAGATGGAAATAATACATGACAAGCTGCAACTCAGAATGATTTCTTTTAATGTCTTTTATATAAAGTAAAAATTCAAGATTTGGGAGTTTTGCTGCTTTTTTTTCTTTTTCCACCCTAAAAATCTCTGAATTAGAAAGATAAGGTTCAGAGAGTGCAAGCAAAAATATTTAGGTAAGCTGAGAAATGAGCCAGGAGTTGTCATTACTAAAAACAAATACAAAACAAGTATCTGGAGTTTTTTGTTTCTCAAGAAAAAAAGAGCACACAATTTTTTTAAAAATTTGAATCAGTTTGAATTTGTTTGAAATAATTGTCTATAATGCAACTGTGTTACAAATATCAGGCAGACTTAGAACTGAGATGTTTTAGGTGATATCAAAAAATGGCAGAGGAATTTGTGAAATTACCAATAATTCCATTTCAAGCAGAGATACAGAAGTTGAGTCTGTTTATGCATCTCCCATGCTCTCTTGCCTTTTGAATTTGTATACTTAAAATGTCACTCATATGAATTTTCACAGGAAGCGGGTAGTAAAAGATAAACAATTAATTGATGAACAACATTGTAATATACCAGATATATGTATAATCAGTTCACCTTTGAAAGAGGACAAATTCTAAATTAAAATATTATTGTTTTAATTGTTAATACCCAGCTGAGAATTAATGTCAACAGCAGTGAATTCTTTATTCTATTAGATCTTTATATGTAGTTGTAATCTCTTTCTGAAAGCTGTTCTATATCTCAGGCAGTATAGGGAATCCATTTCAGCAGTGTCCTGTTAAGCAGAAGGTCTCATAGCAGTAACTCATTTATTCCTGGGTGTTGTGGGTAACCCAAAATATTACTGTATTCCACATCTATCTAAATTGTTACTGTCTCTCTAAGACCCTTGTCTTGGGGTGCTTTATGATGTTGTATCTCCGCTCTATGCCCAGACATGAATCCTGTGCCTTTCCGTGCCTTTAAAACTCGGTCCAAGGGAAAGAGAAAAAAAGCCAGACGAACTTTTCAAAGTGGTTTTGTGTTCAAGGACACGAAGACAGCTGCTGCTGCTGCAGAGCGGAGGAAAGCACCTTCCTGCTTTTCCCAGCTCTTGGCTCCTTTTCTCAGAAGAGAGAGATAGAGAGTTAAACTCCTTTGTTTCCCTGGGACTTTGGTTTCTTCTTCTTCTCTTCTGGAACTGTTCAGAACCCCAGAACATCAGAACCTCACCGGGAGACCTTACACCGGCCCAGAGGGGGGCCCCCCCCACCAAACTCCAGCTCTGGGGAGGAGAGAGATGACACCCAGAAGGACTTTAAAATCTTCCCAGGTTTCTCTCCACAGCGAGAAGTTTTATTATTTATCATTATTATTCTTTTCCTGTGTGTTTGTAAAATAAATAGGGTTTTTTTCCCTTTCACTTTCTTCCAAGGAATTTCTTTCCAAACCTGGTGGGGGAGGGGCAGCTGAAACCTGCCTCCTACCAGAGGACATTCATTTTCGGACGTTCATCCGAATTTGTCTCAAACCGGGACAACCAAGCAGCTGGGACCTTGGGTCCTTGAAAAGATGGAAGCACCGGAATTGAACTCTCTCCCACTTGGTCATCTTTGCTCAAGGGAGAGACTCCCCTTTGGGTTTTTTTCCCCTTCTCTTTTGTTCCTTCCTTGCATCTTGGACTGCCTCGGGGTGAATCCACAGGTGCCTGCCTTCAGTTGTGGTGCCATGCGGGGGGAAGACGGGGTGGCCCTGCTCTGGTCTGAGTCACCCGCAGCTCACCAGCAGCACCCGGCCAAGGAGAGGAGGCACCGATTGCCCCAGCCCAGCTGCTTTGCCTTGCCTTGTCTGCCATTTCCTGCCGTGAGGAAAGCAAAGTCCCTGCACAAATTCTAGCCCTTGAGAGCACAAGCTGCCTTTGGAGCTCCAGCTGCCAGAGAGGTAAGAGAGGAGGAAGAAGGCAGACTCCACCTTCCCTTTGTCTTTAGAACCACACAGTCAGCTGCAGAGCACCATCTTGTGTGGGGAAGGGGTTTTCCCACCATTTTGAGTCTCTCTTAATTCCCATGGGGTTCATGAGATTTGGCAATTTTGTTTGTAGATGTTATTTAGTATCCCTTCTTGCCTGTTGCTGTTTTGCTTGTTAGTAAACTGTTATTTTTTCACTTATATCTACTTGTATCTGTTCCTTATTGGTGGTATCGTTATGTGAATTTGTTAATACCGTAGGGGAGGACAACTCATTCCAGAATGCCTACCTCTTAAATTGTCTCAAACCAAGACAGAGGGTAAAAACATACAGATACTAATTTTAAATTTGCACAGGANGAAGGACATGGAACTGTTGGAACAGGGCCAGAAGAGGCCATGAAGTTCATAATGGGAATGGAGCACCTGCCTTACAAAGACAGGCTGGGGAAGATGGGGCTGTTCACCCCAGAGAAGGGGCTGTTCACCCTGGAGAAGAGAAGGTTACATGGAGAACTCATAGCAATATTCCAGTTTCTGAAGGGGGCCTACAGGGAAGCTAGAGGGGGACTCTTCATTAGGAATTGTAGTTACAGAACAAGGGGGAATGGCTTCTAACTGAAAGACAGTAGGTATAGATTAGATGTTAGGAAGAAATTCTTTACCATGAGGGTGATGAGGAACAGGTTGCCCAGAGGCTGTGGATGCTCCATCCCTGGAAGTGTTCAAGGCCAGACTGGACAAGGCTTTGAGAAACCTGGTCTAGTGTGAGCTGTCCCTACCTGTGGCAGAACTAGATAATCTATAAGGTTCCTTCCAAACTGAACCATTCCATGATTCTATGATTTTCCATCACTTTTCTGACACAGCTGGATGTGGTCAAAGTGTTTCTCACCAAGCATTCATCCGTTCTAACCCTATTTGGGATATGGCAACATAATCTGGAATAAGGGATTTAGGGAAAGAGCAGGAAAATATAGAGAAAAGTACAGCCCGAGTGTTAACATTAGATTGAAAGGACTGTTACTGGTTGTTTCTGTTGTGTTTGACTGAGCACAGCCCTGCTGCTGGTTGGTTTCTTGTACAGAACAAAGAAACAATGAGATTTTAAATGGAATAAGAGAGGCTTTGCATTTCTCTTAACTGTAGGGTAGCCTAAGATTTCAGAGGTAAGGCTTTTGTTCAAATGTGTTTTTTCCTCTGGGATCAAAGACTGCAAATTATAAACATGACACCACCAGGCAAGCTGAAGTGAAGAACATGAAATAAAATAAACAAAACACCTTAGTCAGATTTCAAAGATAGACTTTAGGATAAAGTCACATGGTAAACAGACAAGGAAATGGAAATAACACTTCTCCCTAAAAGCACAGCATTATTAAACTTACAGAAGTACAAACACAGAGATTATGCTACAGTGGTTTTGCGGGGTTACATGGCTGTAATTTAAAATATGTATGTTTTGAAAACTTCAATTTGAACTTTTTTAGATGAATCATGGAGTACAGGCTTTCCTTGTGTTTTTAAGTTTGTATATTTCCTTTGAAAAAATCAGAATTCCAGTTTCACATATGATATAACTGCTTTAGTCTTACTTCAGTTCTTATACATCACTTGGTCAATCCTGTCAAGAAATACTCATTATTTATTCTTCATTGTGGATCATGTGGACAACATTCCTCTCTAAACAAATCCAAATTATTGTACAAGAGACCACGATTTATGATGAAGATTTACCTTCTTACATGATCACAGTTATTTTTTAGATGACTTATCCATGTACAGCACTTTTTAGTAATAGTCAATTCAAAATACTCTTTCAGTTTTACAGTTTACAAATTTATGCTCCTATTTTCCTGTTCCTTGTTGCTTTATATTACCAAATGCCTTTCAGATTTACTATGCTTCATCAATAAGAGATGTCTTATAACATGTCTTAGAACTGCTTGCTCAATATTACTACTCGTAAAGATTATGTTGGTCTGAGAGTGATAGCTTTTTCATTCTGCTAACAACTTCCTCTAAACAAAACAAGACAAAGGTTTTCTTTTTTTCTGCTATGGCAGTAAGAACAGCAAGACTTAATTATATATTCATTACTTTCAACTAAGCTTTTTAAGAAAAATAATATCTTACATGCTTTTTTAAAAATTAACAGCTTCCCCACAAAGTATCCATACCGGAAAATGTTAATTTATATTTGCAAAATGGGAAATGTCAAGATTATTTTGCATATAATTTTTCATCAGTTTAAAAAGTCCTAAGTTGTAGGAGAAAAATACAGAGCAACTTTGCTTGATGACAAAAAGTTATACAAAATCCACTCTAATTCAGAAAAAACTATGTTATCAAAAATAATGGGCCCTTTACTGAAACACAGGTCATTATGATTGATAAAGAAGTGGTGAAATCCTTCAGGTATACTACTGAAAAGTCTTTTCTCTAAAGACATCTTTCAGATTTTGAAATAGAAAATAAGCTGGCAGTGAGAGTCTCAGAAGTCCCTTGATTTACATCTATGTCAGCCCATGGGAAGATCATGATGTGATGTGATTTGACCACTCCTTATTAAAAATATGAATACTGCTAAAAAATATTTTAACAGAGTGGACCTGCAGTGGGTTATTTTTTTAAATATTATTTACTTTCTATTAATTTTTACAGCCACCGGGAACTACACCCACTTTAAAGAAGAGAGCAGCCTTATCAAGAATTTCCTCCAAACCTCTCAATGAGAAAATGCATGCCTAAGTACTGCTGTCACCTCCAGAACAAAAATGCACACCTACTGAGTTTGGAATTTAATCTGAGTATTATAAAAGCTGTTATTTTTGCATTTTTTTTCCTGGACATTGCAATAAGCGGAAACCAGGTGCAAGAAGACAATATAATATTTCTAGGTTTGTGTATCAAGGTACAGCAATGATAACTTGGTAATAAATTTATTAAAGAATAAGATTCCCCCAACTACAATCAGCAAAGATGAAGAGAGAAGTTTCTTTTTATCTGTACTGTCACATAGAATTCCTTCCAACTGAAATCTGAAAATCCTATGCTATATTGCTTTCATCACTCCGAAAGTAATAAAAACAACCTAACCCTTTGTGCTGGTTAACTTTCTTGACAGTAGTTAGTGCGAGGCTATATTTTGGGTTTGTGTTGAATATATAGATAATGTAGAGCTGTTTTTGTTATTGCTGAGCACCACTTGCACAACATCAAGGGCTTGTTTGCCTCTCACACTGCCCCACCAAGGAGTCCACTGGGGGTGTGTGGGAAAATGGGAGGAGTCACAGCCAAGACAACTGACCCCAACTCACCAAAGGGATATTCCATATAGACCATATGACATCATGCTCGGTATAAAAGGAGGAAAGAGAAATTGGGGATGTTAAGAGTGATGGTGTTGGTCTGCTCAAGTAGCAGTTACATGTGATTGGGTCCCCCACTTCTGGAGATGGCTGAACTTCCTATTGTCAGGGAAATTAATCCACAAGCACCAGAGGTTTATGTCCAAAAAGGAGACAGAGGAGCCCTGTAATTTTATTCAAATAAATGGGCATTTCCCACGGGGTCTCTCAAATTGTTGGGGGATGCAACCCCCTTTTTATCTTAAGTTCCCAGCCACATCTCCCTCTTCCTTTTCCCCATCGGCTGAGATACTTAGAAGGTACAGACTTCCCGTATCCCCTGCTCTATGTCCCTCTCTAATATGCACCCCCTTTTTGTTATATATAAAAGAAAGNTGTACCTCTCTAATATGCACCCCCTTTTTTTTATATATAAAAGAAAGAAAATCCTAATCATAATTCTATTAAGTCTTTGTTCTTTTTCTCTAGGTTCAGGAATTTAACATGGCCTTGGCTCAGCAACAGTCCTTGTTGATCAGTAACATTTTCTAGAACTGAGACTTTTCTTCTGTTGCTTCCCTATCTATAAGTTCCTAGCCCTATATACAAGCAGATTCACACAGTCTGTTTGTAAAGACACATTCATCGTATTCCTTTCACTATGGAAGTGGTGAATTAATTCCATGTTTAACTTTGCCTCTATGCATGGTTTTTGCTTTATCTATTAGCCTGTCTTTATCTCAACCAACAAGTTTTTTTTTATTTTCAGCCTTCTGATTCTCTCCTACGTCATGGTGGGGGGAAAGGGGGTGGAGATCTGGAGAGCGGGAGGAGTGAGGGAGTATCTGCATAGGGTTTAAGTGCTGTCTGGGGTTAAACCATGACAAACCTCCAAAAAATGAAAAGTTTATATTGAGATGGAAGAAAAGACACAGACACAGTTCTTTGTTTTAGTTTTTGTAATAGCTAGCTCCCTTAGGCATCTGTTAGGAGAATTATTAACTAGTTCTCTTACACCACATTTAGCACTTCATGTCTCTTGCATGGCTTTTCAATAGGTTAGCAGGTAAATTGTTTAACATGAAAATAAAGTATTTAAGGAGGACAATGAATCCTCACCTAGGTTATAATATCAACTGTTCTTGATTCAAAGGGAAATGTTCTAGAATACTCATCAAATTTAGGATTGGGCCTCTGAATGTCAGTTTAAAAACAGGTAATGCTTTCTTTTTACAACACATGCAATATAAGTTCTCTACAGTTTCAAATATTTCAGTAATTTTAAAATAAAGCTTGATATATGCTTGTTTTGAGGGATGACTTTAATAGAAAAAGTTTGGTTTAAAACATGCTTTCTACCCATTTTTTAAATCTGGTCCTTCTATTTATTTATTGGATATTTTAGGGCATGCACAGTATAACTTAAGTCACTAATACTCAGATGCTGAATTATAAAAGAGATCTCATTTCTAAGCCCACGGATGTTCTAGAAATAAAGGCTTCAGAAGAGAAAAAACAAACAACAACGACACAAAAAACCAAGCAAAACCAAGCAGACATTCATCTAACACCACAGGCTTGAAACTCTCAACAGTAACACAGTGAGGTTTGCTAGCCAAGGTCTTTGCCATTTATAGTGCATTGCATGAAACATAATTTAGTATTTGTACATTATTATAAGTCCTGTTGCCTTTTTTTTCTTCCTTAAATTACCTATAATAATCATGAACACAGCTAACAAAGCAAAACGACAGGCTTGAGTACGGTGTTTTATATAATGTGCAGTTTCATTTGGATGAGGGTGGCAGTGACAACAAATTAAGTAAATATTGGCCAACAGCAGTCTTTCAGTTGAGTACAAATTGGCACTGCCGTCACACCCATCTGTCCAGTCAGGCTGTGGGAACATCGATTATGTCCTGCTACAACCTTTTTTTAAAAATGTCAAATGCAATCCTTCACTAGACTCAGAAAACAGCATTTTTGAATTCTACTTCAAAAAGAGAGAAAAATGCTTCATACATACACTGCAGTATAAACTAAATATTTTTACCATTTAAGAAAAACTGTCCCTGAGTAGTTAATTATCATTACAGGTCTGCCAGTAAAGCTGTGCTTACCTGTCTACAAATGCTACTAGTAGATTACTAGTGGCCCCTTTTTTTGCTAACTTAGGGAGAAGTGATCTTTCAAGTATAATTCCAAACACTACTTTTTTTTTCAAATTCAAAATCGAGCTGGTAAGGTGCAGTTGGAAGATACTTTTATCACAAAGACAGTCAGAAGAGAATCATGGATATACTTCTTCAGTAACCCAAGAGAATGGTAGAGAGGTTTTAGCAGCAGCGGGTTTAACCAGAATTTTCTGTAATTAAGGAAGGATGGTCTTTGTCAATGGGGTAGCATACAGAAAATACCCTGTCTGCCTGTTTCATTTCCACCTCTGAGTAGGTGAGTTGATCCTCATCACTCAGGTTCTTCAGAAGTTTTTACATGAAGTAGAGGATAATATAGGCATACATGTATAGAAAACCAGGCCATCTCAGCACTGTCTTCTCCGAAGTGTTAGAACATAAGTTAACATTTGGTTTTCTGTTAAAGAGAATTAACATAATCCACTGTAAGATTTGTATTTATGAGGATGTTTAATAAAATTGAAAGGATACGTGCAGTGGAAATTATTACTTGAAGCACAAGTAATATATATATATATATATATAAAGCCTGGAAATTTATTATCTTTCTTAAAAATGCTTCAGTCTTTTACTGAGAGAGCTGTTTCTCTTCTGTATTTAAGAAACTTTGGTAGAAGCTACAGTTTTGTTATGGATTTAATGATAATGATACTAATAATATGGTGTTCTACTGTCCTTGAATCTCATAATTAATTTGCCACACTTCTTTCACTGGAATTTTGTTCTGTTCCTTATTATCTACAGAATTTCCCCACTACCAGCAAACACTCCCATTTCAAAGTTAATATTAAACAAGGAAATTAATATGTATATGCATCAAGTTATTCCTCATGCATTTTAATAACAAAAATTATAACAAAAGATCAAAGTAGCCATACAATTTCAAACTCTAGGCTCATCCTGCATCTTAGTCCTTCTGGCAGTCTAGATGATTTTGATTGCAGAAGATCTCTTCGTACCGGTGCCACATTTAACCTAGATGTATGTCATAGTCAAATGCACTGGGAAAAAAGAACCTGTGAGTTGCCAAGATTTTAAAAAAGATGCGTTGAATACAAAATATTGAATTCACTTTTCATCAATGGGTGCAACCCCTTCAGTAAAGTAAAAGCCTGTAGCTGTGCAAGACCAACCCTTGCTATGACTTACTTCTTTGTATGGGGAGTATGTTAAACACAGGAACCAGGACCAAAAATGTGTTACAAAGTTCCAGCTAAATATAGTTTTGCCATTTTTCTCTATGCTGGTTTTTTTCCTTTAATCTTCTCCTTTTTTTTTTTTTTTTCATTCCTAGTTAGTGAAATATATGCTTTCAAGTGAGAATACAAGAGAATCTTTTTATTGGTTTGTTAATTAGTAATAAGTGGGTGAGACAGGTTAGAAATTCTTGTAGTATTTTCTCTCACTTATATTTTTTCTTCCTCATCTTTCTTTCTCTGCATTGTGTTTTTATTTTTCCTTTTCATCATAGAAAGTGAAAAAAGTTTAAAGTATGTTAGACTTTATAATCTACTTTTCCAAAGAGAGTTTTTGCACACCCACTGCTCTACAATATAAATGAGAAATTATTTTCCTGAATTTTCGCTGTGGCCACTGAAATCCTTTCTGCAGCATGAAAGTGTGTTCCTTTATTTTGGTTTTCAATCAGCTGTTTGTAGTTAGTAGTTAGTCCCTTTGCAGGTGGTCGTACATTAAATCTTTTTGTCTTTCAGTGATGCCAGATCTGTCTCCATTTTGTCCATTGTCCTCAAAGAACTGACACTCTGCTTTCTGCAGTATTTCACAGACAAGAAAAGAGAGCACCACAGGCCCATTATAGGAAACTGTGGTTCCTGGGAGGCAGATGGAATAAAGGAGAAAAGCTTACAAAAAACATAGATCAAGCACTTTGCAAAGGAAGGTCCCACTTTCTAACATGATTTTACTTTTCTGTAAAACAAATTGGTTAATTAGGACTATCCTCTCTCAAAACTATGCTCTATCACCACAGGATTTTTCTTAATGGAGCTCCTGGACATCTGTATCAGATTTTTTCAGCTGTAGTTTTCCTCTTTATTTGAAACTAGACTAAAATGAAGTAAAAAGCATGTTGAAGTTGCTGCTTCCTTTCTACTGTCTGTTTCTGTGTGATAGTTATCAAAATATTCAGAATTACTTTCTTCTCCCTAATCTTTATTCTCACACGATGTCACTAATGTGTTGATACTCAGAGCCATCTCCGTTGTTCAAACAGCACAAAGAATCTCTGATCCTCATGAACTTAAGTGTGGGGAAGCAGCTTTCCTTTGACAATACAAATCCAGTCCCACTGGTTGTTTTGGTCTTTTGATTACGTTTTTTTTTCCCCTGGAGTAGGTAAAGAAAAGAAAAATCATGACTAGGTAGTCATGGCTCCAACATCAAACAAAATTCCCCAGTTTTCAACAGCGTAATGAATGCCATGTTGGTAGGGACTTGCAAAACTGGGAGAACAGCATAAGCCAGCATTTCTTCCCATTACTCAGCCTTAGCTATTCACTTAAATCACTGGCGTCATAGCAATAACTGGTGATCAGTTTTGTTTCTAGAACCCTGATATTTTAAAGCCTTACAGGAGATCAGTAAAAGATGCATGGGACAGACTTTGTTACTGTCAACAGAATTTCATGCAGTGCTAATTTGGTGTAGGACAGCTCACCTGTTGTTTCAGTGTGCCAAAAACACACTGAGAGTTTTGAACAGGATAACAGCAAGAAAAATAAAGGTCATAAGCACGCACTGCACTATTTTAATTAAACCTAGTTAGATTACTAAATAGCTAGAATCAAACTAATTACCCAAATTAATTTAGGAAAGGAGAAATTATGGTAATTTAGAAAGACTGAACCAGACGATGATTTCTGTATAAAACTTGACAACATCAAACACAAATAACCATTTAATCCCAACCACACCCTGAGACAGTTTCAAACCCTCTGAGTATCTGTACTGTGACTGATATTTTATCAAAGCTTGTGTTCTGGTTTCTTCCAGTACTTCTGTTTGTTTCTTCAGTAAAAATATCTCGATTTTTGACATAATTAATAGATAATTAGTCATTATCTATTGCAGTCCAGAGAAAGGTTCCTCTTGTTTTTTTATCACTATCATCCAACAATTCAGTATGTGAACTATGAAAGCCTACAGTTTCTGTTTCTGATCTGTCATTCCTTATATGCTTTGTAAGTAACACCTAAAACTTCCTCCATGTTTATTGTTTAGTTCTTGGTTTTGCCCTTCCTTCTGGGAAAATGTGTCCTGTTTTCACTTTGCAAAGACTGTCACTGTTCAAAAGCTCCTGCTGGCTTTAGACAACACCACGAGATTTAGAGACATTCCTGCTCAGTACTGCTCATTTGTTCACAGGACACCATAGGTTTTTCTTGTAGATATGTTTGTGTTAATTGTTGAAAAGCATGACCTTCTTAAAAAACCTTATTTTCTGGTTAACTGTTTCATTTAGGTCTTCCTTGCCACCATTTTACCTGTGATTACTTTACTTCATCTCTCATTCACATTACTATTGCACTATGTGCTTGATTATAGTTTGTCACCTCAATAGTTCACCTACAGCTATGCTATTTTAATGGTCACATTCCTGCTAGTGTGTTCCTGCTTCAAATCTTTCTGATTTCTATTGCTTCTTCTAAGTCATTTTAACTTCTTAGCTGTAGCTTGAACCATAATCAGCTGAAAACATTTGCAGACATCTGGGAAAGGTTTATTTCAATAATATGCAGTATTTTCTATTGTACATAAAGAATTTCTACTTTCCTGAAGCCACCTTTTCATATATTTTGTTCCTGGATATTACAATAGGAATCCATTAATATTCAGTCATCTCCATTTAGCTCTTGTCTGGACCCTGCCTTCCCCTTATTTGCCATGACAACTAGTCTTTCCACACGCATGCACAGTGAATTTCAGTAAAAACGCCAATTTTGGAAGACAAAGTATCTGTGGTTTTCTTATTTAAGTCAGACTTCTCCTTACAGCAATTCACTTTTTGCCTTTCGTCTTTTCAAGTCAAAGAAAGAGGAATAGGTATTCCTCCTTGATACTTATCATGGAGCAATGAAGGCAGGCTCCTCTGAACCATCAGGGACACCCAGATCCAGAGGGAAGGGGGTGGGCTCAACGGCCTGGCCAGGGGTGCTGTCCTAAGACCTACCTGGAAATCTGTGTGGCACATAGCTCGTAAAATACTGCCCTTTCTTCAAGGGCAGATGGTGAGTCCTCATAAACTCAGTGAAGAACTCAGGATTAGCCATATCAAAACGTTATCTGAATACAGGACTCACATCCATCTAACCACCTCTGCTTGAACAACCAGCTGCAGGCAGCCTTCTGGTGATGCACCTTGCGGGAGACACCTGGGCACAAACAGACCCTGGGCTTCCCACACGCAGAGTTCACATACACAGGCAAGCTGTAGAAGTGTCATGCACACAATAGCCATACACTGATGCTTTGCACAATTTTACAATACACTTCATTCAGCTACTTACTTAGAGCTTTTTTTTTATGTAACGGTAAGGTTTCCAAAAGCAATTAATACTGTAGCCATGTCTGGAGCACTTCTTGTCCTATGCCACTTAATTTTCTTGGAAATACAATCCTACAAACTTCATGGCTTCTCTCAATGCTTACAAATCTTAATTATTTCCCTTTTTAAAAAAATTATTATTATTTTATTTTCTATTTTGAATAGGTTGAAAAGTTCAGCTAATGTTATAGAGCAAAAAACACACAAAGAAAGATTTTCCTGGTGGAAACATTTAGACATGAAGCATACCAAAAAGGTAAATTTACACCAGAGACCAGAAGAGGAGCTAACCTGTGGAACAAGCCTACATATATTTCATATATGTACATTACAGCATCTCTGTAGCTGGTATAAATTTCTGTATCTTCAAGAACATCAGCTTAGGTGGGCTAATTTACATCAGCAGAGGAGCTGGCCCATCTGACACCTTCTTCCTGTCCTCTCATCATATACAAAAAGGGAATGCTACAACACTTTCTACTGAAGTTTAATTGTTCTGATTGGAATTTTGAGCCCTTTGCTTGCTCAGCAGTCTTTCATCTGTCTCCCATTTGCCATATCCAGGGGTAGGGTGTTAGGGATGCATTTTGTAGTGCTGAAGCAAAGTTACTGAAATTCATTGAACTGTTTTCATTAGGCAAACAAATTTTACTCCCTTTTGTACAGAATATATACAATGCATATTCTTGGATTTTTTTCTTAATCTTTTAAAATTGGGTATTTTAATTAGCAGGCAATTGATATTCAGTAGTCATCCTGTAACTCAAAAACTTATGCTCCTTTTTAAGACATACCTAATTAGAAACAATAATGTTATAATCTAAAGCATTCTATAATCTAAATTACCCCCAACAGAGCTCATTACCTTAGAAATACAAGTGTCTTACTAGAAAAGATTCTCCATCCCAAGAGTCCTTTTAACAGTGCTCAAGGTTTTTAGCTAACTTTGCCAGGCCCTCAAACACAGAATATTAAGAACCACATTGCAACTCTTATGTATTAAAAGCTACCTTTTCTAGGGAATGTTTCTTCTACAGTGTCATTGATTAATTTTGAAATGTAGTTAGAACATCTGTAAATTGGTACCCAATGCACTGGGACACATATAGGGGAGGTAATGTGCATGCATCTCACAAATTCATTCAAGATTAGAGTCTTTGTCAAGATAGAGACTTTCTTATCAAATAATAGAGGCAAACAGACATGAAAGTACATGCTAGGATATATTCATGCAAATATAAGACATGGGTTGGCATATGGAGCTGTTATATGTAGATTTCCTAGCATATCATGCATTTTTTTTTCCTCAGCATATTGTAGCTCTCAGAGTAACAACAAACCCTGTTCCCAAAATACACACTATCTGCACATGATCTTCTGCACAAACCCTTTATATTTGTTTTCCTTGTTCATTTTTGTACCGCTTTTACTTATTTTTCATGCACATCCTGTCTAGGTCTATATGTGCAAGTTCCTTTCTAACAAATATAAAAGCAGAAAAAAGTACAGAAAAATGTTTTCTGCTGACCTAGAAGAGCATTTAATTTCTTTTCCACAGAGTACACTGTCTCACTCCAGTTGCAGCTTTATGTGAAGAGACAGCAGTGTGAGGAGAGACGTGTTCTTGAAACATCTGCACAACCTTGATGCTCATGCTTCAGATAGTACTTAACAAATCTTTATTACATGTTTTCTGAGAACTAGATATCTGTCTTACAACAGAAGACTTCAGACTTGTCAGACTTAAAACAGCTCCCCTGAAAATTTCAGCTAGAATCAGCATTTTCCTCAAGGCGTTGTCTGAAGTCGTTGGACTAGTTATTTATGCTTTTGCTTTGATTTGTTAGTTAGACGCCCCAAGTGAGATGTATGCACACAAAATCACATATTTCCAAGGAACACTTCTGATGAAATTATCCTCAAAATTCCATTAATTAATTAATAATAATTTCAGATATATGTTACTCATTTGATTGAGGAAGGAAGGAAGACAATGGAAGCTGGTAGTTTTATAAGGTTTTGTTGATTTTCTTGTTTATTTATCTGTTTTCCTGAGAAACTTAAAGTATGGTGTCTGCCTATATATCTGCCCATAGATGGTTTTAGTGGCTTGAATGTACTGGAGATAATACTATATGACAAGCTGAAAACCTTCCTTTCCCTTGAGGAGAGGGCAAACACTTTCAGCCCTCAGCTTTTAATATGTTTTAATCCATCTTCTAACAACATACTCATATCTTATAATTAATTAATTTTAAAATTTTTACTTCTGTGGCTTTTTATATTCATAATTTAAAATGCCAGAGCAGATATATTTATTGCCGTCACTTTCCTCATATCTTCAGATGGGCTGTTGTCCTTTCCAAAAGTGTCAAAATGCTGCCTGTTGTGAAAGGTGATCCAGATGAGAGTGGCAAATCACCATGGCAATATATGATTTTTGTGCAGTGGTATCATCATTATAACATACTTTTGCATTAATCTTTCCTAACAGTGTTGCTTTGACAATATCACAGGGCACTGCACTACTGTATACACAAGATCAGAATTCATTCCATTTCTTAATAATTCGAATTTGAAAAGTGATTAGTTTCAAGGTCACTATTTTGAACAAATGTTATCAGCCCATGGTGAAACAGCATGCTGCTAAACAGATTAAAAGAACTTCCCAGAACACCAAGCTGAACCTCTCTAACCTCCTTCTTTTTCATAAAGCAAAGATATTCCCACTTTAAAGTAGAGCTGTGTTTTGCCTCTAATGTTTCTATATGAAGATTGTCCCAGAATAGGATGGGTCTAATGATTACAAGAACTTTTTAATTTCCATTATTAACATTTATTCATTACAAATTTCTTTTTAGGTGAAATTTTCACATTCCAGCATTTGTCTCTATGTATTTATAATTAGAAATAAAGTTTTTTCTAAGCTTCTGATTTTTTAGCATGACTAATTACAAAACACTCTACACATTTAAAAGTTCTGCCTTTAAATATTTTCCGTTTTCCTAATTGGCCTAACATTCTTTCTACATGTTTTTTACAAGTGTTTCTTATTTTTGGAGCGTGCAAATACTGTTGCTCAGAACAGGATTTATAGAATAAGATTTCTTTTCCTACTTTTGTTGACTTAATGCTTCATATTTACTGGTTGCACTGATGTTTCATGTTTACTGGAAAGGCATCAGCTAGATTTTCCTCCTCCATAACACACTTAAGAAGATGTTGCAAAGCTTTATATTACCTAATCTTGCATTTATATTCCATTTCTAGCTCAAATATTTCCACAAATGCACATGCAGGAACTTAAAAAATGGTTCTCTGTTTTGAGATAAGTGAAAATTTCCAAAGTCTTAATTTTTTCAGTATGCAGCCATAATACAGAATCATTCATCTGTCAGTTTAAAAGAAAAAGTTATGAAAAGATTAAAAATAAATATAATAAAAATTTTTGCTGTAATAGAAACAAAATCGCATAATGTTTAGCACATCATATGGCAGAGAACTATTTGCTAAAATTACTACTTATATAGGTTTAGCATTAGGATATCAAAGTCATTACAAGTGTGAAGTCATCACAAAAATTTTACCTTTATTTCCTTGGGCTTTATACACTATTTAAGCCATGCAGCAAATACAGAGTTCTCATCTACTGTTAAATCTAGGAAGTATAGGAAGAATCAGAAGACTTTCTCATTATGTGTGATAGCCCACTTAACTTTCAATGTATCTGAAACTTCTAATAGAGGGATACCTTGGAAAGGAGTAATAAGAAATTTATTTTGGGTGCAGAAAGAAGTAAAGCATTTGGATTCGGCTGTACAAAGTGTTTTTTAAATTCACGTGAAATAGTTAAATATGTATGGTACATATTAACCAGTTTTAATATTTATTAAGGTGACTATTATCATAGTTTGCTAGATTAGGCAAAGTTAGTAATGTCCCATGCTTGAATAAAGTACACAGTCAACTAAAACTTTCAAGAGTCTGCCCTCACCCACGTTAGTGAATGTACAGAGTGTGTGCTTCGCTATCATCTTTCCTGCTCTTGTGGTTACTCAACAGGGTGATATAGAGTGTGACTTCCTTAGTCTTCAGTGAGGTTTGAAAGAGAAAAATGTTCTTCAAAAATTGGTTCTATATTAAAAAGTATCATTATTTGTAGTGACTCTGAATTGCTGTTCAGGACTCTGTTGATCCTGAGAGATGCATTAGATCAGAGCACAAGGATTTACTGAAGAACTCAGAGCAATAGATAAAGCAGGTCATTGGGGCAGTTCCACGAATGGAGTAAAAATTAAGAAACAGGAAGAAACGACAAGAGAACAAAGGAATCAGTTGCAGAAGCAATGCTGGAGAGCATTTTAAACATGTAACACTTGCTGCCTCTTATTTGCATCCTAATAATTCACTGCTGATGTTTCTGCAAGGGATGAACAACTTTCGAGAACTAAAAGAAATTTCTAGCAACTTCTGCCAGATTACAAGGAAAATGGCATACCAGTACAATTTATCGCTTTACAATAAAAGCTGAGGATTAGCATATCCAGTGCATATGGAATTTTTCCAAAATGGTTTAAGCAACCGGTATGTTTACTAAATATCTTTGCAGAAGTCAGTTTTGAAAACTCAGAGATTGTAGCAGCCCAAAATTTTTATTTTTCTTTCTTTTCTGCCATCACTTTTGCAAATATACAGAAGGCTCCAACCCATTATCTGAAGAGTAGGAAGGCTTAAAGAATTGTGAAAATTCTAACTGTGTCCAACTGTGCCCAACTGTGCTTCAACATATTTTTCAGTTTCTTTATTATTCAGAATAACAAATTAACAAATTCTTGTTTTCAGGAATACAACGAAATAGCTTCTATTTGTAGGTGCTCCATTCAGCAGTAGATTCAGAGGCCAGAGTTTCCACGACCATAAGTACTGAAGTATTTTCCTTGTGATCAAGACATTCAAAACACTTGCTTTAGGTTTACATTGTACTTGGAAAGTACTTTCCCTTCTAGCTGGCTGTGAAGATGTAGTGTGTAATATTATACGGTAAGTTTGTTTGCAGAAGATGCTGGTTCCTTCACAGCTTAACCCTTGAATTACTTTTCATTTTGTTTTGGCTTTTTTCAATTGGCTTTTGTACTGCTGCTTTCTAGCACAGTAAAAAGAGAAGGAAAAGAGAGGAGGAAAAAAGCACAAATTCCTACTCTTGCCTTCCCTCACAGCTCATTGACCTACAAGGTAGTGCTCAAAGTGAATTACATAAATATGAAAAATGGTCTTTTCTCATTGTTTTATTAAAGGAGTCTTCAGTACTACTGACTAAAGTAATTTAAAGACAGTATGAAACCTTGCCTTGAGGATTCAGTTTATTCCTTTCTTTTGCAGAACAAATGAGAAATCACTTAATTGACCTCAAACATGTTTTATTGCCAAAAATCCTCTGTTCACTGTTGAAGATTCATGGTGAACTTGCTCACATTTCCTTAGGAAAGACTAGCAATTTTAAAGAAGAAAGATTTCCGAATATGCAAAACTTTAATAACAGGCTAATGAAGTTAAAAGCCATCATTCTTCCTCCTAATATCCCTGAGTTGCTCTTTGGTGGTGCTGTGTCTGCAATCTACAACATCAGTTAATAGTTTTTTTATTGTTTCTGAGGCACTTCAGATCAATAGAAAGAAAGCAATTTACACATGGGTTGTCTGTTGCTCAACCATGCAACAAATGGATTATATTATATATATATATATATTTTTTTTTTTTTTACAAATTAAGAAAGTGTACAAATGAAACAAAGGATATCAAATATAAGAACTCTTCAGTAGTATGATCACACTTTATATTTTACTTGCTTTACTAAGAACAACAACAAAGAAACTCTCCATCTAGCTATTTTGCATGTTAGTAAGGACTTTTTTTTTTTTTTTAAAGTTGATAGATGAGAAATAAAAGTTAAAATTAGAAAGATGAAAAACTACATGCGTAGACACTTCAGGGATCAAAACCCTCTGCTTTGACGTCTCTGTGTAATTTTTGCTGGAAGTATTGTTTGTTCACAGCTACTGTAACTTTTTGTAAATGAGCTCTGCTCTCTCACTGACACTTGCTTTTGTCCCTTCTGAAGACACACCTTTCCCACCCCCAAAAAACCTGATCTTTCTCACTGTTGATGCCTTTTCTGCTTGCTAGAAATTATTTAAATTCCCATTTCCTTGTGGACGCCTTGTTCATTTGAATTCCCTCCAACAGTTTTTTTCTACACATGCCAAATATTGTAAAATACAAGTTTTTGTAGAGCCTGACATATTGGCAGATCTGCCATTAAAATATAAGACACTAATAGCCATAAATGCATCGCGAAGAAACAAAAAGTTTGCAGTTGCACACGGAAGCATGTATGTGTATCTGTGTAACTGAATGTAAGTACAAAAAAAGTATCTAAGTATGTAACATTTGTTTAATTCTAATTTTATTCCCTGCCATTACTATCCACCATATCCTGTCGTTGCCTTATTTTAAAAATTATCAAGGTAGAGTGGTTATATTTTCCTTCCATAAGAAAATAATGTTTGAATCCTCTCCCAGCTTTCTAAATATTCTCTGAGGAGCTTAAAAATCAAAAGAACTTGGAGAGCCTTTACTCGGCCATATACAGAAAACATAAGTGAACCCATGAAGGGGGCAGAGGCTTTCTTTTCACTGATTTTGACAGGAAAAGAAGCACCTCTTTGACTGCTGAGTCTCCAGCCTTTCTGTTTGAACAGTGTCTATCACTAAAAAAGTCAGCTATGAAACTGCCAGGATAAAAGAAGTTGTAAGGGTCAGTCAAGCACAACTCCAAAAGTTATATTGAAGCACAACCTTGTGACAGATAAATAGAAGAATGCTTTAGCACTTTAAGTGCTAAATAACAGTCTAGCCATTGGCATTGCCTCAGTAAATGGAAAGAGGAATCATCCTCCAAGAGGGACACTAAGGTGTTGGAGTGGGTTCAGAGAAGGACAACAAGGCTGGTGAAGGGTCTGGAGCACAACCAATGAGGAGCAGCTGAGGGAGCTGGGGTTGTTCAGCCTGAAGAAAAGGAGGCTTGGGGTTGACCTTCTTACTCTCTACAACCACCTGAGAGGGTAGCTAGGTCGGAATCAGCCTCTTCTCCCAGGCAACCAGTGACAGGACAAGAGAACACAACATCATACTGTGCCAGGGGAGGTTATGGTTGGACATTAGGAAGAATTTCTTCACAGAAAGGGTGATCGGGCAATGGAATAGACTGCCATGGTAGTGGAAGGGTCACCATTCCTGAAAGTGTTTAAGAAAAGACTGGATGTGGCACTTAGGGCCATGGTGTCCCAGTTTGAGACAAATTAAGGGATATGGTCTGG
>VZRQ01005474.1:11283-39178 GCA_013397975.1 Machaerirhynchus nigripectus | reverse complement strand
CAGAGATCTACTCACAGCCCATGGGAAAAGTGCTTACATTGGAGTGGGTGGAAGCCAGACTAAGCTGTGATCCAGTGGGAGACCCAAATAGAGAGAGGGCCCCTGCTTGCAGAAATAGAGAAAGAAGGCCGTTGCTTCCAAACTAGAGCAGCCTGTCCTTAGAAGACTGCACCCTGTGGATGAGTGACCCACGCCACAGCAGTTTTAGGAAGGCTGTTTTGCTTGTGGGAGGGACTCATGACATAGCAGAAGCAAGACTCCTCTCCCTAAGTGAACTGAAAAAGATCTCAGGTGACGAACTGACCAAAACCCCAACGCCCTGTCTCCCTGCACTGTTGGTGAGAAAGAGGGAGGGTCTGGGAGAGAAAAAAGGAATTTTAAAGGCTTATTGTACTTCTCATTATCCTCCTCTAACTCTGTTAATAATACATTTACTTTATACCTCTAAATTTGAACCTGTTTTTCCGTTGGAGTGTTTTTCTCCCAATCCTCATCTCAACTCATGAGCCCTTCATTATTTTTTTTTCCCTATCTTCTACCCAGCTGAAAGCAAAAGAGGCTGAGTGAATGGGTTTTGTGGGTGCCTGGCGTTTGACCAGTGTCAAACCACGACAATATTAAATTGCATTTTACATGGGGACTCATCAGAAAAAAACCAGGACAAATAGTGGGGTGTTCAGAGAAAAACCTTGTGACAAAGACTTATAGAGGTTATACAAAATGTTTGTTTCAATTAAACAGGGTTTGTACCTCAGAAACACTGATTCATGCTCTAGAAGCCCAAATATCAAAATCTGTACAGAATTCTGAGACTTTTCTCTTGCCTGAAAATGAAGAGCTGATAACTGTAGAGCTTTCTGAATTCAGAGCTAATATATATTTATTCATAGAACTTTAAGGTGTAACTCATTAAATGACGGAAGTACATAAAGCTGGCCTTAGGCAAAACTGAAGTACCTGCATTTAAATCAAAATCACCCCTAAAATGGCCCATGGACTTACATAACATTAGAGGTGCCAAAACTTAAAGTATGTACACGCATTTTATACACCATTCATTAGATATAGTATATCACAGTATTTCACATAAAAATCCACCGCTTCTATTTTTGTGCTTTTGAGGATACCCATTACAGACTAGATCAGCTTATACCTCATGCACACCTCTAAGCCAAAATGAAAAATTTCTTTGCCAGTGCTCTCGAGACACTGAAGAGTCAGTCTTTGGATCAGGCTTTTGTTATTATTTATTTATTAAATTCTGAGGTAGTTGCTTGATTTTAAAGTAGACATGAAGAGCAGTACATACACTGCAGCTAGAGAACAGAGTCAGAGGTGAGTATCTTGTGCTCAGCGCTATTCCTGGCCCAAGGACATTCAAGGCCATATCTTTCACCACCAAGGAAAATCCCAGGCTATATAGCAGGCCAGAGGGGAGCTTTCTCTTTTCAGTATTCACCTGCTTTGTTGCAACTGCACCACTTGTACAGGAAACAAAATATTTACAAGGAGAACATGTAGACCAAAGCTCTGATCTTCCTGGTTAGCACAGTCTTGGAAGGAGGAACCAGGGCTTCAGCTTCTGCACAATAAATTATTTCTATATTTTGTCCAGTGATCGTACAGACTAAGGCAAAAGCCTGACAAGAACCATCATTCATCCGGCCAGACCATTTCCACTTCTCTTCAGAGGAAAATATGCTAGATGGACAGGGAATGGTATATTGAACCAGAGCTCGAAGTGATACATGTTTGTTGAAGCCCAGGATTCTAACGATAAAGCAATTTTATTTAATTGAAGTATTTCAAGCAACATATAATGTTGCATTAACTATCTAAGTGCCAATAAAAACTACAATAAATGTGTGAAACTCAGGTTTGCTAAACAGTTTGAAAGGTTGTTGGGTTTTTTGTTGGTTGGTTTTTTTGTGGTTTTTTTGGGGTTGTTTTGGGGTTTTTTTTTGTGAGACACAGGAAACTGTCCTACCTTGGGACCTTATTTCATGTTTTGCTGTTGTGTCTTTGAGAGACAGCTGGAAGCTAGGGCTTTTAACTGTAGGGTTTTTGTCTTCTGGGAAATTTAGTTTTGCAACTGGCCATTTTGTAACAGATGCGGCTTTCACTTACTAGCTAAATTAAAAATTGCACTTTTATTATTGGCATGCAGCATGGGGGAAGATTATGTCAGGGGACCTCAGAGGAAGAAGAGTCTTTTGGTGAAACTGTGTTACTTATTTAAAGATAGATATCTAAAGAAAATGAAAATGCTTTCAATCTCTACGTATGTATTTCATTAAAAGACAAAAATTACATGAATTGGGAATAAAATAACCCATTAAAAAAATCTTCCTTACCCACGGTGTTTTCTTTTCTTCCAGTTTTGCCTTCTTTTCTCACAGTTTGGTTTCCTTACTCAAAAAAAAAACATCTATGAAGGCTCCTTCTTCTCAGAAGCAGCATCCTTCCCTTGCACTTGCAACCAGGCATTCATTTTTTAATCAGAAGCCTCCTACAGTGCTGTCTTCTTGAAGGATTCTGCCTGCTCAGTGATCTATAGTGTGAGATTATAAACATCTATGTTGACTACAATAATGCAAAGTATATTTTAAAGGCAACAAAGATTTTAATTGTTTCGTATAGGAACTTATACACAAATGTGAAGGGAACTAAGAGGTGTTTAACTTCAACAGTCCTCCTTACACATCTGATATTGATTGTGGTCAAATGAAATCTGGAGTCAAGTACAGCATTAGTCTTCCCCACATAGAGGTTCTTCCCCACATAGAGGTACATTTGGGGGGAAAAAAAAAAGGGATACTGTTTCATTTACGTGAAAGGTAATTCATTACTGAGTCTTTACTTTGTCCTCTCTATGTGAAGCCAAGGAAGAGTCCTTTCAGGAATCCCAGAGATGCCAAACAGTTTTTTCCTCACCTCAGCTCTGTATTCCCTGACCATCTAGGCTTCCAGAGAAACTGAACTGCCCCAACACAACAATCTCTAGGCAATTAATTACAATTGCTTACCTTATCCTGAAGCACTGTCATTTTCTGAGGATTTACAATAAACCAAGATAAACAACATGTTATGAAATCCACAGCTGTGTGCATAAAAGATGCTTTTCAAAACAAATCCTTCCTTGTTAATACAGGACTTTATGTGTATATACATCACAACAATCTGAGCTCTGGAAGTAAAAGTTATCATTTTACATGCTGAGATTTATATTTTCCCTATTCATTTTCAACTGTGTTAATACTTTCCTGAAATCTCAATCCATCAAACTGATTATTCACAGAAGATACTCATTGCTTTTAATTGTAAATGTCAGCAAGTAGAATATAATTGAAATACTCTTTCCAACCAAGTTCACATCTCTAAAGTTTATTTTATGCTATGCTAAATTAGGCAGCTTTTTTGTGAGATGTCGAGAGGTGGGAGGGGGCAGGGAAAAGACATGCTGGGGTTTATAGTACACATGAAAACTCAAGTTCATAGCTCACGTTCTACCAATAATCTTAAACACCCACCTGGAGCCCCAGAATTATTCTTGGAGCAATAATTATTGAATTTCATTGCCTGATCAACCTATGGTCTACTTGCAAGACTGTTAATTATGTGTGATAGCTACTGAAATGAAAAAGATTACGCTGTTTTTACCAATATTAGGCCATTACGTTCCTTAACTGAACAATAATTCATATATTTTGCTTGTTTGGTTGTTTTTCTCTTTTCTTATTTCAATTGATTTAACAACAACAGGAGCTCAGTACATTAAAATCGTAGAAACTGAGTATACAGCACACTGGTCAGGTTTCTTCTCTCTTAGTTCACCATTCACACCAGACATGTGGCATAGCCAGACTCACCAAAAGATTTTTGCCTAATGAACCTTCTTACATTTTGCTTTTGTTTAGGGAATTCTTTATATTATCATAATACATACTCTTGTTCTCCCTTTCATATTGGTTCAAACTGTCACTTCAGTGGAGTGTCTAAATATTACAAATTTAAAACATAAACATGTGCTTATGTGCTTTGCTAAGCTAGCTTTTGGAGCCAAGTTTGTAGAAAAGTCAGTTAGAAAATTCAGGGGAAATAGTTCCAACATGTCTTTTTAGCATTAGATGTAAAACAGTTTTTCCCTTTCACACTTCACACCAACTTTCCTAAAGTATCTTCTTCAAAATTCACTCCATTATTAATAACTTTCTCAGGTTCTGTTCTATTTTACAATAGATTCTCCCTTTCTTCTGTATGCTACTTCCTTCCCTTGGTAACGTTCATTGGCCCAGACAGTACTTTAGGGACAGCAGTCTACCCTTGAAGATACACTGATACCTTATAAGAAAGGAACATTTTCACTTGCCGATCAGCAGGTTACAGTTTGGTACCATTTTCCATCTTGCTCTGTGAAAATAAAATGTTTGATTTGTTATATATAAGACAGATCATCAATGTAAAGAAATATACAGTGAGGATCAAGTAGCACATAACCAACTTAATGCTTTACAAGTAACGCTGCGTGCTGTCAGGTTTGTTGTCCACTGATCGAATGCAAGATGGACCAAGGAGATGATAAAGCAGATAATCGCAATGCATTTGGGTTACTATACAGTATGTAGTTATTATTTTTTCCTTCAAGCTTTGGATACAAGAAAAATAAAATGAATAGATTATTCAGTAGTACTTCCAGCAAAGAAAATACATCAGTTAATTAACCATACCTTGTGACTTGAATATGTTTGAAGAAAGACGGGGTGGTTAGAAAAACACATAGCCTCAGGCTTCATTGTTCCTTTGTATTTAGCTCAGATCTTTATATAGAGAAATTATTTTGGGTTAAGCAGTTGACTTTTTCATATTACAGTATTTACTTTGACTAGTAATTTTGAAAGAATGCTTCCTTTTTAATACCTTTTCACATTCCACAAGTGCAGCTGATGTGGTTACATTTCCTACTTGTGGGACACACATGCACACACACACACAGAGTTTATTAACCAAGTAAGTTAGATAACCAGATTTCATTAGTGCAAATGCACTGGGTGGAAATTTTTAACACTGAAGGGATATTGAGAAAAAGTGCTTGCAATTTCTATACCATTGACATTGGAGCTAGGAAAAGGAGAAAAAGTGGAAGTGGGTGTCTGCCAGTCTAAATTCCATCACACATAAAAAATCACTATACATGAATATAGCTGTGAGGGTTTTATTTATTTATGTTATTCTGTTGGCACATAACTCCAGTAATTTGACTGGGGACATTCCACAGTTAAACAATGTCACTGACTACATTATCAGACAAAAATACTCACCGATTTTATGCTGAACCATAATCCATCCTACCTCTATAAATGCTTTTGATAATATATATTTCTATGGAAAGTTCAGGCATATGCAGTAATTATCTAACTTCTAAAAGCAATGAAATAATCTTCTATCCAAATGAAAAATACATTGATAGAGAGCTACCTTTGCTCACAGCAAAGGATTTTAGCATACTTCTGTTGATTTGCATTTTTTTAGATACTATTTCTTGATATACCACTAATAGTGTGCAGTATGATAAATTTTAACAAGCCAGGCATCATTTCATGAGAAAAAGTTGACATTACTACTTAATTCTTTATATCCTAAGCATCTATTTTAACATGTGTGTAATATGACATGCTATGAGTTAGTGCAGATTAATCATCCTTAGAAAAGATATGAGAAGTTTATAGGATCAGCTATATTAAGTCTCTTTGCTATTTATCTTATATGATATTTTAAGTGACTTTTGGACATTTCCAGTTTGATAAAACACCAGACTATCTACATATTCACAGTCAATTATGAACTGTGGTTTTTTAAGCAGTGACAGAACATGATTTCAGAAAATATTTAAGTGAATTATTCAGCAAACTTCAGTTCCATATTCTTCTTCAGTTCTACATATATTTCTAGATAGTGAGAACAATGCTTTCATTAGAGTGAGGTATATTATATTCTAAATGCACTTGGGAAAAAAAAGCTCCAAAAGTTTTCCTTTTGAAAGAAACATTCCTCTTGGAATACACATAATGTTTGCTGAGAACAATAATTGGTTGTTTTACCTTCTGTTTGCAGCTAAGTATTATTCTGTAAAGGAAAATGGAGAAAGAATTAATGAGACGAGAAAAAAAATTAATCTCTAAATCCAGAAATGGGATTAATGATAACATCAGAAATGAAGTGCTCAAAAGCTAATTAATTCTCTTCAAAACACATTTTTAAGAGCCTCACAATAGTCGTCTCTTTGAAAAGATAGGGGGAACAAAGAGGAGAATAGTAAAATCGTATTACATTTTAATCTGAAATATCCTTCCCCTTAAATTGTTGTTGGTTTTATCACTTCCATTCCCACTATAGATTAGGTCTCAGAATACAAAAATTCTCAGTGTGGGAGGTCTAAGGATTTTCATCTCCAGAAATGTCCTGAAAATACAGTATTTCAAATTTGTCTTTAGCCTAGCTTTGACACTTGAAAGGTGATATGTTATGTTGAATTGTCATAATGGCATTATATTAATTTAAAAAATAAAAAAGGAGATGTGACGTGTTTGTGGTCTGGCAAGTGTTACCAGACAATCACTTAAGTAGCTGAACCTCTTCATGTTAGTATGATATTACTGTATAAATGGGAAAAGGTACAGGAGTGCCTATTAACCTAAAAAAAACAGAGGCAAGCATCTGATTTTGCATTCGTTGCACAAGGACGTGTTAATACTGTCCACAAATTAATTAATCACCATATAAATCTGAAGAATAATGTATCACTGCAATGGCATTCTAAATTTAAGTTATGTATGGTTCATATGTGATATTAAGTGGAGTTAAAGTGAGTTAAATTTAGAGAAACCTTATTAGAGCAATTGTTGTTAATTCCAAGGTGACAGCTACAATACATGTTATTTCTATACATAGCAGAGGAATTAGGGGAAAGAAAGGACTCCCATTCTTGAAAAAATGAATGTGGTAGGATACATGGGAATCTACTAATTTATATAGACTCATCTGATAGAAGTTCAAGAGGTACAAAGTGAACTGATTATCCATGGGATATTAATGCAATTCTGTTAGCATGGATGGAAATTTAACAAGGGACTGCCATCACTTTCATAACAGGAAAATCTCTCTGCTAATTAATAGAGAGGCAAAAATAAGTGACTCTAGGTCTACATGAAAAGTTGCCAGGGGAGAAAATTTCATTTGTCTAAGAAAACGAGCTTTATACAGTTATGCAGGAAGTAATATCTGTCATTGGCCAGAGAGAACACATTGCTGAAAATGTAAAATAGTTTCTTAACTGTAAGATTACAAGAGATATTGTTGCCTTGTGTAAATGAGAGTTTGTTTGGTCTTGGCTTTCCTCTCTATTTTGGCCTGAAGTTGTTATATCATTATGTGGACTATCCTAGAGGCAAATCCCCCCACCTCAAAAAAACCAAAAAACCAAAACACATTAAAATAGGAAAAATGAATTGTGCAGTTTCTTTACTGTATTTCTAGTTCAAAATACATTTTGGTTGTTAACATCCACACCACATCTGTCTTTAAATATGTAGAGCTTTTCAGCACACAGTTACTGGTTAGAAAATGTGCTTATCCAAAGGCAATGTCAAGAGGTTGTCTATCATTGCAATGAATAAATGTTGACTTCTGCAAGATTACAGAATGTTAGGGAGCATCCCAGGATAAAAAAAAATGTGGGGATTTATAGAACGCAAGGAGCATGAAGCTTTTTAGCACTAAAGTTTTTTTATCATATACTCCACCATGAAGGTCTCAGAGCAACTGGCTTATTTACTAATTTATTTATGAGGAAAACACATGCTGCTTTTTCTCTGGAGATTTTTTTTTTTCCAATAGATTTCAGTTAATTAGTAAAGAAGTGCAAGACAAAAATGAGGGAAGAGCATTAAAAGCAGCACTTAGCATTTCTTAGCCACAAGGAACATAACCAGGTGTAGCATCAGGTCAACATGTCAGAACAGTATGTCCTTCTTCCACAGTAGGCAATTGCATTACACAAACATTTCCGAAGTTCTCCCAAAGTGGAAAGACAGAAACAAAGTTTCTGTTCTTAGAAAAAAGGGAAAGGAAAAATTGCTAATTTGAAGTAAACCTCTCACCTAAATTTACCAAAAAGTCCCCTCTATCATTTATGGAAGTGGGCCATTAAGTACTGACAGGTTCTATACATGGATTTTTCAAAAAAGAGAAAGCTAAACTACTTCTATGAAGCTGACGTTTATTGCTGGTACTCATAAGCATCATATATGACAAAGAGTTGTCTGTTACAGCTACTGAGGCATCACAGAATATATGTGGAATGCATGGGTTATCTGAAATAATCACTTCAGTTAATAGCGCAAGCATTCCTTAAGGAAAATCCTGCTGAAGATCACTATAACTGCTATGTATTGCCTGGCATCAAACTGAGGAGCATAATACTTTGTGCCTACAGAACTTTGCAAGTCAACATAGAGAAAAATTTTAAGTAGAATGAGGAGAGGAGAAAGGCAATTTCCTGTTTCATTTTGATGCTACGTCAGTAGTCTGCAATCCCGAGGAAGTGACTAAATTCAGTGGAGGAAGAGATGACCATCTGAAGAGTGCTTTGCAATAGGCAACTGTTGCATGTGCTCTTAAGTCGCTCTAAATTCCCTGTCTTCCAAGGTTCATCCAGCTGCTGAATGTACTGTTTCCTTGCTGTGGAGGTACACCCTGTCTCTTGGCCTGAAGAGATGGGATGAAATACATCATGAAATTAGAGCTGGTCTATGTGTCACCCATTTGGTCATGCTGCTTTACATGTCAGTTTGCATTAAAAAACACCAGCTGTTGCTTCATTTCAAGACAAAATATGTGAAGGAGATCTATCTTAAAACATGCAGCTTTTCTCTATTGATGCAGACATACTCCTACTTTAAACATTAAAAAAGGTATAGCAAATCCAAGCCTTCACCTGTATTTTTTTTCTTCAGCACTTCAAGTCAACTTTCCAGCAATCTGAAATTATGGAGGTATAAACCAATCAATCTGGTAAAGAAATATACAAGAAGGCAAGAACCCTAGCTATGCCACTGAGATTAGCTCAGTTGGTCAGAGCAAAATGCTAGTAACACCAAGGTTGTGGATTTCATCCCCACATGGGCTGTTCATTTCAGAGCTGGACTCCATGACGCTTGTGGTTCCCTTCCAAACCAGACTATTCTGCAACGCTTCACATACCGATATCAAGTAGTTGTAGCCTTCACTGCTTCCAGTTCAGGTAGGGCAGAATTTGGTAATTGTTGCTGTACTAATTCCCTGTGCATCCATAAATGAATGTAGTACCCTGGCTTGAGAACACCTATATGGACTTCCTGTATATGCTTATTATTAACTTATATTTAGTATTTCCACCAAACTCTGGTTGTCTTGTGGGTTTTGGTTTTTTTCTAATGTAAAGAATATTGACTAGAAATAGTTGAAAAACATGAGCAAGGCTTTTATATATGTTCACCATTTCCCCGATGCATATTGTTTTATGTATGTATGCACCATGAATGAGTGCACACTGATTTATGTTTGCAATTTGCACTAATGGTAAAAGAAGGCAGTAGGTTTTTTTGGTTGGGTTTTTTTTTTTTTTTTTTGGGTGGTTTTTTTTTTTTGTTTGTTTGTTTTTTGTTTTTTGTTTTTTGGTTGGGTTTTTTTTCTTTAAAAAAATAGTCATAAATAGAAATCTTAGAAAAGCACTGAGAACAATCCCTTAAAATTAAGTGCAAGGTGAAATATTCACACACACACACACACACACACACAGATTTAAATTTCATAAAAGGGAAAGCCTAGATAAAAATACATGCATCTAAAGCATTTTCAAGAACTATTTTTTCTTCTTATACAGTGAGAATTGTTGAGCAGGCAAATTGTTTATTTTATATTTCTCTTCAGAGAAAAATGCAACCAAGAAAATTATACAAGCATAACCATTCTCACATGCTTATACTCATGGGAGTAAATGCCAAAGTAATACATTATCTGCAACACTGTTGAAATTTAAAAATGGACTTTAGAAATTCCACAATACTGTGAAGGTTACCAAATGAATGTTTTACACATGCTCAAACTAATAAACAGATCACATGTACTCAGAGTAGTATTCTTCCCCGTTGTAAAAATTTATAATAAGCAAAAAAATAACCTAAGTAATAGCAAAGATAAATTTCTTTGAACACCGATAGCCTAGCTTCCCAGTAAGCAAGTCTCACCTGACAACATACGATTATGCTTATGCAGCAATATTAATTGTTGAGCTTGTTGGCCACTATAGCAAACTTTGATGGGGAGAGGAGGAGGGGTTTGTCCACGAAATTCAGAAGGTGGCTGTGAAAGCAGGCAATTAAACAGAGAAGGGAGAGTGCAACTAAGGAAAAGGCTGTAACCTAAGCATATACATTGTATATCAGGATACCTGCATAGGACAAAGTGAGTTCTCACAATTGCTGCAATTTTAAGAAATATTTCAGTCATAAAGGGAAGAAAAAGAAAGAAAGAAAGGAAAGAAAGAAAGGAATGAAAGAAATGAAAGAAAGGAAAGAAAGGAAAGAAAGGAAGAAAGGGAAGGAAGGGAAGGAAGGGAGGGAGGGAGGAAGGGAGGAAGGGAGGAAGGGAGGAAGGAAGGGAGGGAGGAAGGGAGGAAGGCAGGAAGGAAAGAAGGAAGGAAGGAAGCAAGGAAGGAAGCAAGGAAAGAAAGAAAGAAAGAAAGAAAGAAAGAAAGAAAGAAAGAAAGAAAGAAAGAAAGAAAGAAAGAAAGAAAGAAAGAAAGAAAGAAAGAGAAAGAAAGAAAAAGAAGGAAAAAGAAAAGTGAAACACATGTCTGCAATAAAAATTATTCATTCCTTCTGGTTTTCATACATGTAATGGGTTTTGATATTATTTTTATTTTAATTTGTCTGGGGAATTTCCTCTTTACATATGCCTTCTTCTTACTAAAATTAAAACTTCTTGCAAAAAATGTTTAGACACAAGTAGTATCACCAAGTTTTGTCCAATGATGAGAATGTACATAATCTGAATTTTTGCTTCCTCAGCTAGTGGCAAATTTGCCTCTTTTTACAGAGACCTATCAGACTATATGTAATCAATCTAAGCCTAAAGATTTGCTGCTGAAGATATTAGAGCTGCCCTGATCATCTGCCCTGATTATTGAGAAATCAGGTCATGTTCATCTTGGTATGTTATAGCAACAAAGGCAAATGGACTTTATTTATTTATTTTTGTATTAGATTAACAGTAAAATGAGACTGACTTTATGTTTACCTTTTTCCTGATGAAAGGTTGTATAATACAGAAGTTGCACAGGGAACTAGTTTGACCGCTAATGAAAAATCATCATCTGCTTCAATATAAAGGCAGGCAACTTCCCCCAAAACATTAATGCTTAACTTAACCATTGTATTTTAAACAGGAGAAAACAGCCTCCCCCTTGATAGTTTTCAAATCAGACTCTTCACTATGTGGTAAAACCTAGAGGTCAAACGGAATGCTAAGAACTCCACTTTAGGCACTACTCTGAGTTTTAAAAAGCAAGCATTGTACTGCACAAGACTGTAGTAAACACAGCTAGGCTGTGGGATGCCACTGATTAAGATGACAGCTTCACCTGTGCTCTATGTTTTTCTGCCAATTTCCTGATTTAGAGAAGAAGAACCCGCATGAGTCTCTTGATAATGTTTACTGATTATTTGTGGCCTTCCAAAGATCAGCTCCTTGTATAATTTAGCTGAGAAGGAGAAGAGAATGCAATATATATAGCACAGCTTAATAACCATGAAAGAAGCTAGTGGAAAGACAGTAGTTAAACCATAAGTAAAACATCCAGAGATTGTTACTACTTGAATATAGTATGTGGTACAGACTTTCTGTTTCACTAACAGATGTGCTGCAATAAAGAAGCCAAAGTACTTGAGTTTGATTTATCTATCAAAGATCTACTGCATTTGCAGAAGACTAGGGGTTATTTTTTAACATTAATGCTGTCCTAAATAATTTTAAATGCATTGCATGAAATTCAGCCAATATCCAGTCAATGAGAGCTCTGATGTTCATTTCTATAACACTGTAATTTTATGTCTAACAACTATCTGCAAAACTGTTATTATTTATTTTTAAATTTTGAAAAGCTAAAATGCTCAACATCTCAAATCACGATCTATCTAGCCATTTCATTCATCTTGCGTCAGATTAATCCAATTCAGAAAAAAAAGAAATACTGTTTACTTCCTTGTTTTGAATTTTCATATATCAACATCTGGTATCATCAATTTTGAAGCAGAAAGTTTTTTCTCAGGATGATTGATCAAAAACTTACACTAAACCCGTTCTGCGTGGTCCCTTTTGTGAACTGATGGAATCTAAAGGACCACTGTGCTGGTTTCATCTGGGGTAGAGTTAATTTTCTTCACAGTGGCTGGTATGGATCTGTGTTTTGGATTTCTGCTGAACACGGGGTTGATAATGTAGAGACATTTTTGTTACAGCACCAAGGCTTCTTCTGCTTTCCATACGGGCACAATGTCAAGGAGACTGGGGGTGCATGGGGGGTTGGAGTGTGACACAGCTAGGACACGTGACCCCAAATCACCAAAGGGATATTCCAGGCCAGATGACATCAGGCTCAGGATATACAGGTGTTGGGAAGATGGAGGAAGGGAGGGACACTTGGAGTGATAACACTTGTCCTCCCAAGTAACCATTGTGTGTGATGGGGCCCAGCTCTTCTGGAGATGGCTGAACACCTGCCTGCCCGTGGGAAGTACTCAATTAATTACTTGGCTTGCCTTTCTTGTGTATGTGGCTTTTGCTTTCCCTGTAAAACTGTCTTTATCTCAACCCGTGAGTTTTCTGACTTTTACCCTTCCAACTCTCCCTAGTCCTGCTGGTGTGGGAGTGAGAGCAACTGTGTGGGCCTTGGCTGCTGGCTGGGGTTAAACCACGACAACCACTTAAGAACTTCTTTTCCATTTTATGCAGATATTTAAAATGCTTATGAAAAATCTTAATATACCACATTGGAAGCGAGAAACATAGATTGAGAAGGCTGTGACCTAATAGAAATACTTCACTTCTCGGTGTTAGCTGCACATTTCTCATCTTTGAGTACCAAAATGTTCTATTATGCCTGTGCCTACCTCTTCTTGCAAAAGAATCTGTAATCTCACAGCACAGGTTCAAACCTCCAAAGTGAAATTAAGTTCTGATAGCAGGAAAATACAACAATAACATAAGTCAAAATCTCTCCACTAAGAACCTTACTCTGAAACATGAAAACACCAAAAATCTTAGGCCATCATTTGACTATATAAATAACAATATGAACTACTTTACCTCTTAAATGAAAAGTGATGACTCGTGTCCTATCTCAGTATGTGCTAGCTACAGAGATGCATATGTGTAGAAGGAATGGCAATGAATAAATGAGTAAAATTTTAGAATCAGTCATGTGATTAGTGAGTAAGATTTCTCTTAAACTTCATAACGCAAAGTATATTATTCTGACTTA
Organism: Machaerirhynchus nigripectus; assembly: GCA_013397975.1. NCBI lineage: Eukaryota > Metazoa > Chordata > Aves > Passeriformes > Dicruridae > Machaerirhynchus > Machaerirhynchus nigripectus. The sequence goes on along the minus strand of VZRQ01005474.1, from coordinate 25,602 downwards.
AGCTATAGAAGGGATGCCCACTCCTAAAATAAAATCAGCTAATTCTATTTCATAGCTGGCCCACCTTCTTCCAACATTACTGGCTGAAGCATCTACATGAGGACTATTTCTCCTTCAAAACATTCAGTTGGACACAGGAACATAAACCAAACACAAGTGTTCAAAGAAAAAGGAATGTATGTAAATCCAGCATGATTTACAGCATGAGCACCTCCACTACCATGCGGAAAAGACAAATGTTGACTCTGTTTTGCCTATGGTTTGTGAAATTATTCAGTTTGAATTAATAAAGATACAAATTAATGTATGGAGTTTTATGCGTAATGTTTTTCTTTTATAGCAGAAAAACATAGGCCGGTGGGGGTGCACTGTGAACAATTAAAACATAAAAATTAACCATACTGGCGCTTTTTTCTGACATAATCGTGCAGAGTTTTTAGTAGAACACATTTGAAATTATTAACATGATGTCATCCAGTCCTTTACATAGCATTACACAGAATAAAATATTGGAATACATTGGAAAGAATAATTTTAAATGGCAGAAGAGTTTTTGAACAGACTGGCTGGGTTTCATCATCTCTCAGGCCTTTATCTGACTTACATACATATATAGAGACTTTTTCTTCAGTCTTTTGATGGATTGCACTGGCAGGGATTTTGTTGGCAAAATTTTGTAATAATTGTCTCACTATCCATGAATGTGTATATAAGTACCAGCATTTTTCCACTGTATAGTAACTACTACTGTGGCTACTGTTACACTCTTCCATTCTTGATTTTTTTCTGAAGCTTTATTACATAATTAAAACCTATGTGAGACTTAATTGTTTTCTTTCCGTCCCTATCCAGTTAGGCATTTACATGAACCTTGTTACCATAATAACCAATGATACATCTGTATTTATAATACATGTATTGCCTACTGTCAGAAAGTGCGCTAAAACTGTTTTGTAAAACCAGAGAATCAGCTTACTGCTTATTCATCAGACAGGACAGTCTTCACAGCAACAATATGCCTTGAATATGAGAAAGATACTTAGGAAAATTTGCTAAGAAAGTAGATGTTCCACTGGAAGTAAACTCGTTGCTGTCTAAAGGAGAGATGTTGCATACTAAAGGAGAGAGGGTTGATAAAATTCTTGAATCACTTTATTAATTCACTTTTTTGTTACTAATGATCGCAATTAATATTTATTTTTACAGCTTCCTAGTGTATGTTACAAGTTTCAGGGGTCATATTTCACATTAACTGGTTAGCATATGAATTTGCAAGCTTCTTTTATAGTGTAGACCACAGTCTGAGGCAAGATTACTTCTTCGACTACTTCCTTTTCCACTCATGACATTAATGTATTTTACTAATGGTCTCTGTGATTATTACAGAAACTGCTTACAAAGAGAAAATAACAAGGAAAACATTTAATGGATAATTTCTGCCTATGTAAAATGAAATATCTTTGATACAAGTTGTATTGGGTCTGGCTGAGGTAGAGTTCATCTCCCCTCAGCAGCCCCCACGGTGCTGTGCTTTGCTCTGGTGGCTGGAAGGGCGCTAACAACACACCAATGCTTTGGCTACTGCTGAGCAGTGCTGTCCCTCTGCCATTCCCTCCACATCAAGGGGCTGGGAGGGAACAAGGTCCTGGGAGGGCACACAACCCAACACAGGCCACCTGACCCAAATTAACCGAAGGGGTATTCCACACCATGTGGCATCAGCTCAGATGTGAAAGGTAAGGGAGGGAAGAGCAACGGGGGACATCTGTGGTTCTACAATGTTTTCCTTCCAGAGCAACTGCGACGTGTGCAGAAGCCCTGCTTCCCAGGAGGTGTCTGACATCGCTCGCTGATCGGAAGTAGAGACTGACTTTTCCTTTTGCCTATGCGAGCACAAACTTCTGCTTGTCTTTTTTTTCCCTATAATAAAGTGCCTTATCTCAACCTACTAGTTGCTTTCCATCTTATTCTCTGTCCCCTGTCCTGCTGGGGAGGGGAGTGATAGAGCAGCTTTGTGGGTGCCTGATGCCCAGCCAAGGTCAAACCACTACACAAGTAAAACAATACAAAAGACATTTTCAACTAACTCACTGCAGACCCCAAAAGACTTTTACAATAATTCAGTATAAAAGCCTCTAGCCTGCTAAGAGTGTTGCACCATTTTCTCTGTGGTAAGGTTGGAATTCACGTTAGGTTTTTTTACCAAATACCTAACAAACCTACTGTTGATACTAGGCAAAGATTTGAAGAAAAATTGAAGGCAACATTGGGCTTGTACTCAGCATAACTTTCAAGCTGGTAAAAATTACTGCTCTGATTACTATGACTGACCTGAGATCAAATAAAGTTGATTACTATGACTGACCTGAGATCAAATAAAGTACGGCATTTCAAAAATAGTTTTGTCTTACATTCTTTACTTTCTTATGAATGTCCTATCTATCAACAATTCAAATACATAAGTGTTTTATAAAAATATATTAAATATTTCAGGTTAATTATTTAAACAGCTAGGTTTTGGCATTTAAAAGCTCTCATGGAGAACATTCAGGACAGAAAAAATATCCCAAGAAGAAATATTATGACTACTGATATAACAGAGCTTTTGTCTCTATAAAATCTGAATCTTTCATGACATCAGACAAGTTCATGAGCAAGATGATGTGCTGATATTGGCAAGGTGTTTGACATCAATGACAAATTCTAAGGGATGCATTAAAATTTATTATGTCCTTAAAGTCTTTGCTTTCCCTGAGTTTAAGTCACAATATTAACTTCCTGTGTCATTAACTGTACGAAGACAAAACTCTTTTCTGACAATCAAAATAAATGTTAAAATGACAACTGTTACCAAAAGTTGAAGAAATAGTTTATTACAGCTCTCCCTAACAGTGGCAGGCACCTCTATAAATCCCAAGCACATGGATTAAAATGAAGTAAGAAAGGAATTATTTACATTATCTTTCAATTTTTTTTCACCTTCACCAAAATATTGTAAGCATCCACGATTGTGCAGTTTTCTAACTTTAGGAAATCAATATGGTAGAGTTTTTATTCATTCTAATTATAAATTTATTTAAAATTTATGCCAACATTTATACGTGCATACATAGGGGTCATAGATATCACAGGCTACATGGAAACTTTTTCTACTACAAACTTCAGATAAAATAAAGATTTGAATGCCTGTGTGCAATTTTCCTCAAGAATATTTTCTCACCATAGTCAGGGGAAAGGGGAGGAGAAGGAAAGAAGCGAGGCAAGGCAAAAATATTTAGCTTACAGGGTTTCTCCTGAAAAAGTTAAACAAACATGATTTGGAATTTACAGATAAATCTGAAAACCTGAACAGTGCCAACAGGTCACTTATGCTGTAATAGTGTTACACCTTTGCTTCCAGTATGCTTTTTTATTGCCACTGAACAGTGAGTTGTTTTTTGAAGTAGACAATCTATTTCACAAACCCTTCAAGTATTATGAAATAAAAGTGCCCTGGTGCTATTACAACATACCTAGATGATTATAGATGAAGAGTATTTGGCATCGATTATGTCCTTCATGCCAGTTCTGAAACCTCAAAAAGAGTCGTTCTACAATCTTTGCCTTCTTCAGAGGTATTTGCTTGGACTTATTACGTGTAATCTTGAGCACATCATCTTTCAGTAAATAATTTTGGTAAGGCACAAATGTCAGAAAACAGTGCAAAAAAATTACAGAGAATACTTTTACTCCTGACTATTCTGAATTATGGACAATAGAGAGCTGAGGAGTTTTACAGAAGGACTGAGGATGATTGAAAATCTGGTGTGTTGCTGCATCTGTTGGTAGTAGTAGTTCAAACTGACTGAAAGCTTCAAGATCTGCCTCATGGTCGAATGTAGCATAATGAACACAGGTGTCAGTGCAGGAGAAAATAAGAACTGAAGACATGGAAAGAAAAAGAACACAAAACTCGATTCTGAGGTGTCACAATCTCCCCAGTATGAAAATGTCACTCTTGTGAGACCCATCCCTTCCTTATTCATCTGCCTATAGCCTGACAAGAGGTGAATTAGAAAATATAAGTGTATAGGGAACTATAACTTCAGAATTACCAGTTGCATCTTAACTGAAAATCAATTAGTTTTAGATTTTTAGATTAAATTATGTAGTTGTTTTGTTTGTAGGTTTGGGATTTTTCTGAACTTCATCATATACAATTAAATAAGAAGCAACTTACCTCAGAAATGTGATTTTAAGTCTTTCCTAAAGATCTGTCCTTAAAGACATGAGAGAGAATGCAAACCTGAGTAAAGCTTGATGAAATTTCATTATAATTAATTGGTGCTTATTTTGTAATCACAGCAGTTCTTACTTCTTTGAAATGAATGATTTTTCCTCCTGAGGAATTCAGCCTGCTCAAACAGCACCAATCTTATTTCCCAGTTTGTGAAAGTTGAGTAAGTTTTGTGAGCCTTTCTGCATTATATAATAAAACATGACATTGGGTTATGACTGACATAACTCAATGTGACTCATTATATACCTGCTTGTAAAACATATGGACTTATGGACTTTTAAAAAGTAGACTCTAAGACCAATTCTTTCAAGGTAAAATAAGGAATCCATTTAGGAAAAAAGTATGTTTGCCTTTAATCTTATGCCTGCTTTCATTGTTAATTTTCTTCTAAGCATAACTAGAACTCCACAGCAACTGAGCATATCACTATTAAAGTGTCGCAGGACTGCTGTAAAGGCAGTGACAAGAACACCAACCTCAGCAATGAGTAAAGAATTAAGAGCTAATGGGATCTTCTGTACTGGAAGCCAGGTATAGCATTAAACAGACCTGTTCTGATTTCGCCTCAGACAGAAAAAGGTCAGCATAATAGCTGATAGTTATTGACAGCTACTTATTTAGGTTCAGATAATTGCTTTGGAAGTAAAATCACAAAGCTATTTTGGATGAGTGCTTAGAAACTTGGCAGCCAAATTGAAAATGCTCTTAGCTTGCATTTGTTGGCATTTTTATGAAGTCATTTTGTCGTTTTCTTTTATGGTAACTTGAATGTTGTTACCCATTATTCACTAAGATCTTATTTTGAAGAGCATAAAAGCTAAATCACATTAAAAAGCTAATATGCAAAGCTAAGGAATGCTCCAGTTAACTAAAATGTAACTTTTCCACCTTTTATGTCTCACCTATTTGTTCAGCTTGTTCCAACGTGATTATTTTTATATTCCTTTAGAAAGAAAGAGCACTGAGAAATTATGAAGAGATACTTTGAAATTACATAGCATATAGCTTCATAAAATTGTAATTTTTTGAGTTGTAAGTTTCTTTAAAAATAAGAAAATTAAGTTATACTTTAGTGCAACCTTTGTTGTCAGAGGGATAAGGCACAATTCTCCTGAGCCGAGACAAAGCAGCAGACAGCTTCCTAGTGGAGGGTTAGCATTACTACCATTCCCTTCAGTTTTCTCCACTGTCCTGCTGACTGAAAGCAGTACACCAGTGGAGGTTTTTTTGGCTAAAGAGAAGGAGGAATATTGTAATAGAAGCATGAAATAAAGAACTGAAGGACAAGGATTGGTACCTAACTGCAAATTTCTAAACAAAGGTTCAAATACCAATTTTTGCTAGTACTAGTTACAAGAAAAAAAATATTCTGAAGAGTTTGTGAGATCAGTATCTTCCCAACTTCACTGTTGAACTAAAAATAAGCAACATTAAAAAGGAGCTTAAATTAAAAACCCATTAAAGCCCTCTGATTTCATTAAGCTTTAGAAAGCTGTTACTTCATTTGTATCTTTAAAAACACTATAGCTCCATAAGATTCCCAGTGTTTAATAACCCTTTCAGTTTGGGAGAGGGTAAAAGGCTGCTAAACATTCCTAAATAGCTGTTTCTAGTAGTTAGTTATGACCATCAAAAGAATGTCTTATTTACAACAGATTTTTTCCAGCTTTAACTACTAGCTGTTGTATTTTATCATGCGTTTGACTGGAAGATTAAAAGCATCATGTTAGCCAAAAATTTGGATGTAAACTAGGTAATGGATAGAGCGTAAAGGTGTCTTGAAGACTAGGAATTTTCACACAGAAAGTGTGTGATGAAGGTGTGTGGCAGCAACTGATGATCAGGAGGAAAAGTCATAAAGAAATTAGCAGACTGTGAAGAGGTTTTTATGTAGCAAAGAGAACAATCTACATCATTTAGTACACAAGTTATGGAATCATAGAATCATGTAGTTGTTAGAGCTGGAAGTGACTTTAAAAATCATCTAGTTCCAACCCCTTGCCACGGGCAGGGATACCTTCCACCAGCCCAGGTAACTCAGAGCCCCATACAGCTTGGTCTTGAACATCACCAGAAATGGGGAATCCACAGCTTCTCTGATCAACCTGTTCCTGTGCCTCTGCACCCTCACAGCAAAGAATTTCTTCTTAGTAGCTGACCAAAAAATGCCCTCATTCAGTTTGTCATTGATCTAATCCAACTTAAGCTAGCCTACACAAGCTAAGGGTTCCATTCGTGTTGCGGAACGTGATCAAGTCAATAATGGAAATCTGTACCGACTAGTGCACTCACTAGAACAGTAAAAATATTCCAGAAGCAGACACAGTTCAAGAAGAGAATTGAAAGATGTTACAGAATCCAAATTGTCAAAAGAATGACTTCAGTTTAGAAAATAAACTTTGCCAACAGAGCCACCTAGCTTAATTTACACAACAAAAGTTGTGGAAGCACAAACACAAAAACGTCTTTAGGAATAACATTAACTCAAAAGAAGATTCAGAATAGAAATTTTAACCTCCTTCAGCAGATGAACGTTGAAGCTGAATGGATGTGCTTCTGTCAGAGGTGCATGTTTTTCAAGCTCAATGCCTTGATTAAGTCTGGGGAATGTTAATGAGATTATTTCTCTGAAAAGAATCATTCATGAGTGGAATGTTTGATAGAAAGTCCAAGACCAACCAAGGAGTTGCAGTATTTCAAAAGCATCTCGAAATCTGCAGGAGTGCAGATTCAATATGACTAGTAAAATTTGAAATATTTGGAGATGCCACTTTGAGCCTCAATGCGTTTTCAGAAAGAAAAAGTGCTTCCTTAGATACACAACAGAACCTATGCTAAAATGAAAACTAATATGAAAATGTGTACAATAGATATAAAAGGGATTTATGGCACTTTTTAAGAATACCCTAAAGACAAGCATCTAAACAAACCCATCAGGCAATTTCTGAGTTCATGTAGTAATCTCTTCTTTGCTATTATTATACCTGTTCATATTTGGCTCATGTTTCTTTACCACTATTACAACTGAAAATAAAATACTTAAAGGAACAAAACTCTAGATAGGGGTAAGAGTTTGTTACTGCTGCCTTACATATCTAAGAAATACAGGAAAAAATTTGATTCCTTGCCATTAGAAAATTTACCAAATATCATGATTATTTCTTCTCTTACAGCTCTTACAGCAAGATAGGCGATTTTTATAGTAGAAATATTGCAGCTCAATCAATGCTACTGGCCATAAACCAAGAAATAATTTGTTCTTTTGAAAGTTAGACTGGATGAATGGACCATTCACTTCAGTTTTTACATCTGTTTCCTATCCTAAACATGGTGTACTCTTCCTTTTTACAGTGATACCATTTTCTACAAAGTCAGAATGCACCCGCTATAGTGAAAATAACCACTATTGAATGATATTTTAGATGATCCTAATTTAAAGAAATGCATTTATTTCAATCACATGACATTCAATAACTCCTTCCTCTTCAGCCATGTGTTCCAGGATCATCTGGCTAACACAGAACTATCCCACTGCACCCACACGGCAAAAAGAAGGCGTAAATCTGTATCCATTACACACTTGCATATGTTCTTGATGCATTTCACTGGGAAGCCAGACTGCTGACAATAGCTGAAAATAAGCCTGTGTGCAAATCTCCATTTGGTCATGTTTGGATTTTTTAGGGCTCTATCCTTTTAATCAGTTATGTCCATGTGTAATCAAATTTTCATTAAAAACCCTTGAATACAAAGAGGCTGCCCAGAGCTCAGTTTCAGAAGAGTGCTACAGCTGTTCCTTAAACCCCTATACAGGTAACTTCTATAGAAACATTTTGGAAGCTATCCACATATTCTACTGAATATTCAGCAAATAAAAAAAGACAACACAATGTTTATACCATCAGATCTCTGGTAATTAAATTATCTCTTCATTTTTGCAGATTCTGAGGAAGATCTTATTCTTTGACCTAAAACACAGAGCTAAATGGGAACAACACACGTATGGCACAGTTCTAACTGAAGATATCCCAGTACATTTTAGCTGTTGCTAGACACACTGACAAGCCCTAAGTTTATCCTCTTTATCTTCTTAAATTTAAATAAATTTGAAATATTTTCAAATTTAACCGGTTTGCTTAATCTAAAGGTTTTGTCATTTAGGTTTTTGAGTAGCAAAAATACATCCTACACAGCCAAATAGTTGGCAATAACAAATCCAGAGCTTGAGTTCTTCTTCAAGGTCATTGGAATCACTTTCATAATTCTGCCTTAATAACCAGGTACAGTTCCTAACTATAGAATTGAATATTAGGAATTTTTGTGTTTGGGTTTTTTTTTAATTCCATGGGTGAAAGTGGACATTACATAATTTTCAGATACAAGTTAACTGTTTCATATGAATAAGTGCCTGTGTATTAATTCAGAGTAATATGAACCTGAAACATTGCCAGCGACGTGAAAGTAGAAGAATTGCTGGGCCAATGACAAGTCATATGATGATTCTAGTACACCAAGCAGAGAAGCTTTTTTCAGGACTTAGCACTGGAGCTGAACAGGACAAAAGTGGTACAGACCATTAGGGAAAGAGTACAAAAGAAAATTTAAGTTGTCCTCAAATGACATGTCTTTCTACCAGCAATGTGAAGCCCTCTGACTGCTATTTTGTAAACCTAACTGAGCAATAATTGTTGAATATAAAAGTCAGTGAAAATTACTAATTTTTCATTTAAAAAATTCAATTAACAGGGGTGTTCTTGTATTCAAGGAGTACTGTTGCTGACACAAGTTTGCCACATGAATTATTCAATAGGTACCAGCAAAATTTGTAAAGTGACTTATTTATGAAAGCACTTGTTTGGTATTCAGCCAACACTCTGTCTCATGCTTGTTTGTAATGTCTAAACTGGAAAGTGTTCAATATCTGGGAAACAAACTGCTGCCTTATTTTACACCATGTTTCATCCTGATTTTCTGATGACCATATTTCTCATGGACTCAAATTTCAATCCAACCACAAGAAGCATCTATGAGTACGGCAGAGGTCACTTTGTGTTTAGAGGATACAATTCTAAAGCAATGGAACTCCTTCAGAATGTTCTCTTCATAAATGTTATTAAGAATTGTGCCAGAAAGTTACATAAAAAAATTAATTATCATCTGTGGATTTTTGTAGTGCCAAATTTGAAGATTAAATTCAATCATTAAAGAAAGGAAAAAAACTACCAGTTTTAGTTCTGCATTCAGAGCTAGTTCCGCTTGTACCCAAACTGTAGAGCTATTACTAAAACAGAGAATTTGCAAAAACATGTTAATTAAATAGCTCCAAAAAGAGCTCAGGGAAATAAGCAAATTAATTTGCATATTTCCCTGGCGTTCAAGGGGTTAATTAAAGTGCCTTAAAATATTTTTATGATGACATTCAGCTGAGATGTGATCAGTTGCTGATTTTTCAATTAGTTCTATTAACTAGGGCTTTGATGATATGAATGGAAAAGAGAAAAATACTACACAGAAAGCAAAAATTGCTAAAAAAGAGATTTTTATCCCAGAGTGGCTTTCATCCTTAGCTGTACTTTCACATACTTTGGCTACCTGAGTTTTTAGAAGCTCTGGATCTTTGTAAAAAGTGGAATGTCAAAATAATGGGAGCAAAAAAAACTACGTTAAATTGCTGGCTGCATTATAAAATAAAATTAATTAACTAGTTCCGTTATTATGCAGTTTTTGAAAAAGCTTTGTAAGCATACCATAATAGCTGGAGGGCAAGTGGTCAGTTCTCCTGCTAAATATTCTTTATAGGTCATTTGTAGGTTCTGATTTTATAATAATTATACAGAAGTGCAGGATTATTTTTCCTCTAGTTCAAGCTGCTGCATGAATAACCAGGCAGAAGTGAAAATATATCTTGTAGGAGACAAAAAATTAAACAAATTACAAATCTCCATCTAAGTATCAATGATATAAGAGGAGCATTGTTAGCTGCACATGAATGAAAACAGAGTGGATAATTTGAGCAATACATTTCTGGAAACTACATGCATAGTTTTCCATTTTTATGTCGGAAAAAACCACGTCAGATAAAGGCAAGCACTACAGGGAGAGAAAGCAAAGAAAAAAAAACAAACCCAAAAAGCCAGAAAAAAAAGCACAAACTAAACCAAATCTCATCCAATTTACAACTATTTTTTTAAAAAAAGGAAAAAACAAAGCCCATGTAAGGCCAGTCTGACATTTTCCACTGCACTGTCAGACACAACAACAAACTCCGTATGAAACAACCTTTATTTAGTCACATATTGTACCTCATTTAATCTCCCCACTTTTCAACTAGTCTTATTCTTGAAGGGGCCAGTTTCCCAAAAGCACTCAAAGTCCTTACTAATAGATTGTGATCCTGCACAAAACATGTACAGTTAAACAGTAAATTCTACTGATAAACAGAATATGAGAAAGGAGAAAGGGTTTACAGGCCCCTCTCACCTAGCCATGGCTTCCCAAATTTCACATGACCATGCCAATTCATACCAGAATGAACACACAGTATGCAAAGTCTCTGCTTCCTGAGGCACATTCTCAACTGAAAACTGAAAATATTCTTCCAATCATATGTGAAACCCACACTTATATGATTTGTGGATAGTATTTAGTTCCTTCAAAAGAAGAACCATCTTGGGCACATTCTGTTGCTGACCTAGCAAGAAAACCCTGACAAAAACTGCTCTTGAGAGTAGAAAGTATCAAGGAAAATTCTTAGAACTGATTCTCACACACTACTCTGCTCTCTTAAGACCCGCCCTGGAGTACTGCATCCAGCTCTAGGACCCCAGCACAACAATGTGGACCTTTTGGAGTGACTCCAGAAGAAGGTCACAAAGATGATCTGAGGCCTGAAGAATCTCTCATATGAAAAAGACAGGGGGACAGAGCTGTGGCTGTTCAGTTTAGAGAAGAGAAGGCTCCAGGGAGTCCTTATAGCACCTTCCAGTACCTAAAGGGCTCCTGCAAGACAGATGGCGAGGTTTTTTTTACAAGAGCATGTAGTGATAGGAGACAGGGGAATGGCTTTAAACTGAAAGAGGGTGGAATGGCATTAGCTGTTAGGAAGAAATTCTTTACTGTGAAGGTGGTGAGGTACTGGAACAGGTTACCAGGAGAAGTTGTGGATGTCTCATCCCTGGAAATGTTCAAGGCTAGGCTGGATGGAGCTCTGAGCAACGTGGTCTAGTGAAAGATGTCCCTGCCCTTGGCAGGGGGTTGAAATAAGATTCTCTCTAGTGTCCCTTCCACCAAAAACCATTCTATGATTTTGATACTATGATTCTTTCAGTCTAAAATTCTATGAAAGGTGGATAGAAGGTAAGAGGGCAGAAAGTAACTACCTGCCCCTTAACCCTCTGCATGAAGTGGTCTTGAAGACAGGTTTTGGAAGAGTGCAGAGTGTTAAAAGTGGGTATGTAGAGCCTGAATGAAATAATGGAAAAAAATTACTGAGAGAAGCTTCACAAAAACATGATGAGAAAATGTCACAAAAAATAGTGATTAAGACTGTTTGGTAACGAGGTGACAGCTGTAGGACTGAAATTTAAATACAGACTTCATCATCTGTATTTACTTCAGGCACAGGCTTTAATATTCTGATATCAAAGTCATATTGCAGTTTTTCTATAGAAAAGAACAAGTTACAGCTGTGAGAACACGGTCCTGTTGTTGGCTGAGGTAGGAAAAGCATGATCTTCATTCAGACACTGAAAGCTATGCTAATTTACAGTGAATAGGTTCTAGAACAAATTTAGCTGTGTTCATCAAAGCTTGAGCTGTGTGCTTCAGATAAGAGAACAGCAAGAGTTAAATGAAAGAAGATGCTATTTCTGAAAATGGAAACTGGGAAGGTGAAGGAGAAAGTCAGCACTTGTGTTAGGTAGAAACTTCATCCACAAATGAATTATTAGTGACTCTTCAAATCAAATTTAAAAACTCTCTGAGTCACTCTTAACAGCAGCTAAAATTTATACTTTAGGTGGCTGGTAAGGTGGAAAAGACATAACAATAAAATTACTTTGAGGAAATAATTGGAAAAGAGACAGTCTTAAGTCTAGATTACCTTTGAATCAGATTATTTCTTCAGGCGTTATCTTCTGAAACTTTTAATAAGAAAGAGGAGATAATGGAGAACACACCATATATTTTTCCAAACAGTGTTTAGAATCTATCTCAAAATTATCAGCCCAGTAAATAGAAAAGCCAGCTCAGCCTACTTTCAAACTACGTGAATAGTCAATTCACAGCCGTTCCCATCTTCACAATTATCTGCCACATACTGCTAGTACTAAGAGTAGCAAAATTAATTAAGAGTTACAAAATTAATATATGTGAGTGATAATGAATAAAAAAATTAAAAGTCCTTTTGAAAAGGCAGATTCACATGGCAAGTATTTGTAGCTCATGTAATTGGTCATGATCAATATCCTCCAGGTAAGAATTGCTTCTCCTGAAGTTTTACACTTTTTTTTTCCCTACTATAATGCTTTAAAGAAAAGAAACCCTATTTTGTGACTGGATCAAGTAGAAGACAAATATTCCTACACCTTCAAGTGCGTGGATACACAAGCCGAAAGAGCACAGTAGAAGACAGTAGCCTTTGTGGACACAAATCTCAAAGGCTGTGGCTACCACATAGATAGACAGATACACTTGAAATTAAATTTAAAATTTCTTACAGTCATTGCCATTCTTTGCATAGCTCCTTAAATCTGATGAGGTGTTCTGAGCTATGGCTGAGAGGTGTTATGCCTTTATGCAGTGAGAGATCTAAAATTTTATGGGTATTTACCAAGAAAGGGTTAATGTTTCCTTCAGTTAACCTCCTATGATATTTTTACTATTGTACATCCTCTTTCTACGTTAGGATTATATTATAGGCAGATATTCAAAATTAGATTTCTTAGTCCTGCAAGGATTTCCTATTTATACAACATGATCAAATAGTTAAAAAAACAAAAACAAAAAAAAAAAAAAAAAAAACACAAAAAAAAAAAACAAAAAAAAAAACAAACAAAAAAACACCAAAAACCCCACCAGTGTAATTAGAAATAAACAGGTTTTTATCTGCCATGTTGTGTTCTATGTGGGTCAAACTTACTGTGGCTTTAGGCCCACAGATCAGTAAAAGAATTTCACCTTTCCACCTTCTAAACTAACTTGCTTTGTTTACAATCTGTCATCACTTTTCAGAGCAATTAAAGTTTTATCTGAAAGATTCATGTTCAGGCTCCAGTTCTTGTATGACACTGTTCAATGTTTTGAACACAGAGGTAGGGTATGCTGATCAGTAACGATGATGGAACTGCAAGGAAAATCACAACAGAAGTAAAAAAATATTTGAATCTCAAGACAGTATCATTCATACAGCATAAGCTATCTTGTATATTTTACCAGATTTCACAGCTGTTGACTGCCCAGAAGAGGAAGCTGGCAGACTCATTGCATGACGCCATTATCTTAATAACAAGCTGTAAGCAGCCAATTTGATTTTGATTTCTGTCTCAACACTGTTTGCCAGAGGCATGTGGGGGAGGGGTTGCACATGTGCCACTTGCAGGAAGCAACTAGGAGAAGAGGGGAGAAAGCCTTGTCTCTGGGGATACTTTGCCTGGCAACCATTCCATATCTCACATGGGATTGGCAGTCAGCAGGAGACCGCCAAGAACACTGTACACTCCAGAGAGGCTCTCCAGTCATGTCGCAAAATGTCTCCACCAATGGACTGCAGTGGAAGGTTGGACTGGGCCAATGGTCTCCTGTCAGCAGGCAGACCTTGGGAGGAGCCAGGCGATATAAAAAGTAAATGTGTCACAAACTCTGCAGTCTTGTGGTTTTGGCCGTTTGCTCTTCTTTTTGCCCTGTCTCTGGCCTGCTTTTGCTCTTTTTGCCCATGCTCACTCGTCCTCCCTCTCACTGGGGGCAGGGAACAGAACAAGGGGGGTTCTGGGCCCCCTAAAAACCCCCCAAACCCCACCTCGTGTGTGTAGGTTCTCACAGGG
>VZRQ01005473.1:1146875-1169563 GCA_013397975.1 Machaerirhynchus nigripectus | reverse complement strand
TATCACTCCTAATTTAGGTTATTTTGGACACCAGGAAGTAGGTTATTAGTATGTCCTCACGGTTGCTTTCAAGCCTATAGACAGCTCTCTGACTGGTTTGTCAGACTGTACCCCTGCAGAGTCCCTGTGAAAGCATCTCACTGCGGGCTGTCCTTTTCTTTGCACATCAGGAGTCAGAAATCTGGGCTGGGGCTCCTTCTTTACATTTGGATTTATTCATCCTTCAGCAACTGACTTGTGCAACAGCTAGGTCAGAGCTTGCTTGCCTCTTGACTGTGGCTCGACCAGTACATCCTAATCATGGCTTGAGGTTCTCTGGAGCCACCAGGGAAAGACTTCCAAAGGTTTCCAGTTCTAACACACAAAGATGCCACAGCAGAAAAGGGGTTATTCACTTGTAAACAACATCTCTGTGGCAGAAAACAAAGAATGTCACTAGTTCTCAGGTCTCTTCTTACCAACTGTCTATAATCCAAATTGCCATGAATCGATTAATAATAGCCTTGGGATATTTAAAATAGGACAGAGCTCTCCTCCCTTCATCCACCTTATGATGATCTTTTTCCTTTCATGACAACATAGTAAAATTTTCTGGCTGAAGATTTTTCAGTCTCACCTTTGGTCTTTGGCTGACAGAAGTTAATTTGGCACTTTCTGACGTGGCACTTAAAGGTGAACAAGGTTTGCTGGAATCTCCTACAGACCTGAAGATACATCAAAGTAAGATTGAAAAGGTGAAAAACAGAAGTGACTACTAGAGTAGTATCTCTGATCCTGACTTAGGACCCCTCAGCAGCAGTCTTCAACAGCACATATCATCTGTCTTGTGTCAGATTGCAGATATTTTAAATACAAAGGAAGTTGTGAAAAAGCTATTAGAACTTTGTCCCACTTCCACTGATTTAATGTGAGAAAGTCAGGGAAAATCCACAAAGCCAAAAAAAACACATGGCAATTTCAGCATTGTGTTCAATTTCTGCTGCATGGGTAATTAAGATACTACAAAAATAAAATAGTAAAGGTGAACTTTTACCTTCTTATACTGGTCATACTGGCATGGGAAACGTTGTCATCCTTGGAGCTGTCCACAGCCACTGCCCCAGGAACAGACACTTCAACTGTCCTCCTTGCATTTTCTAGGCAATAAATAATTGCTTGATTCTGATGAGAACACAGCAACACTGCCCAACAACATTCACTATACCATTTTTTTCAGAGGCATCACAAACTCTTCCCAATTGCACAGCATATACAGACCAGAAATAAAACATCAGGTTGAGCCTCATACCTCATACCCACTGAAAATGACTGACATGGGGAGCAGGTATTCAGAGCAGCTACAGACAATGTACGCATATATAGAATGATTCTTCCACAGTTAAATTTTCCATGGTTTTTCGGCAATTAGAGGCTTAGAGACTTCTGATCTCTCACCTTTGTTCCTTTAAGATTTTACTTACCATGCTGAATTTACAACAGCCAGAGAAGCACTGAAAGTGTTACGACCCAACCCATGAGTCACTGCATATGCACCTGCATGCAAATGCACCCACACTGGTCCCTCCTCCCCCTCCTTCCTCTCTCCAAGTCCTTCCCCCTTTATACCTCCTCTGTGGTTACACAAGGGGAAAGGACAGGTGTCCCAGACAGAGCAGGTGTACATGGTCACATGCAGTTCTGCTTGTAATAACAATGACTCCATGAAAAGCTAAAGCAGCCCTGACCTCTTGGAAAGTAATTTTTTTATAGTTACATATGGCAGCTAATCTATGAATCTTGAATCAGCAAGAATATTCCCTAAGCTAACTAACCTCTTTACGTGACTGGAAGCTCCAGTTATTCCTTTCTATCAGCACTGGCTGTAACTGAGCAAGACAGTCTAAGGGGAAGAGTACCCAAAAGACCAAAAACTAAAATGTGGTTGAGAATAGGATAACCTCTCTGCCAAGATGTTTAGAAGTCTGATGTAAATACTTCAGTCTTTTTCACCCAAGATCCTGCATGATAGAGGATGGTTTAAAAAGCCCAGTGCTGCCCACCAGTGACTATCACAGAATCAGTTAAGTTGAAAACAACATCTGAGATCATCAAGTCCAACCTTTGACCACCACCAAGTCAAACAGACCAAGGCACCTTGTGCCACTGTGTGCCAGTCTTTCTTCACATACCTCCAGGGATGGTGACTCCACCATGTCCCTGGGCAGCCCATTCTAACGCCTGACAACCCTTTCTGTGGAGGAATTCCTACTGATGTCCAAAAGGAGTACCTTCTTCAGACAAGAACACAGCAAAGAACAGATTCAACATGAAGCACAGTACTTGCAGCAGACTAATTACCAAGAAGGCAACTTTAGGAGAGGTTTAGCTGCTATGTTTTTAGCTCTCTGAAGTAAGGAGTGTTTGTACCCACACAGTCATTAACAGCAAGTGTACTGCTGATCACAATCACTGATCCAGTAAGACAAGGACTCTCAAAAGGAGAAAAATACTGTCTTCCTGGTTTTTCTTTCTCCTGAAGCTGGGTACTTACCAGTATAATTCAGGGATGGGGCTGGAACAGGAGGCAGCACTGGAGGGACCATGTCAGCAGCAGCTGATTTCTGCTGGTCTATCAACTGCAACAGTTTATCCCGTGCTTCTGTACTCTGGCGGTTCAGCTCTGCAATTCTTTCCTCCAAGCTCCTCGATACCATGAGATGACTCTACTTGGATAATGGGATAATTATTTCCAATGAAAAATTTAAAATTGGCACTCTCAATGAGGGCATACAATATATTTCAAGTACTTCTATGCATTTAGTTTTCAAACTGAAAGTGAATATAATTATATAGCACTTCTGTGAAAAAATCTGGTTTTGTCCCTTTTGCTGTCCTGTATCTAGAGTCCTTAACTGATTAAACATTACAATATTTTATACTGGTCTTCCTTCAAGTAGGATAAATACAGCTATTGTCCATATAATTTGAGAAAGAAAAAAAAAACCCAAAGAAACCACCAAACCAAGCCCACCAAACATCCAGCAATTAGCTACAATTTAGAATATACTTAATCAGAGAGACACATATTCAGGAGGGTGTGGGGAAGCAAAAGCAGGTTCCTAGCAGAAGTGTTCTGGAACTCATCTTTAAGCCAGGTTTTGATTGCTTTGACATCTTCCCCTCCCTCTCAGTAATTGCTTCCACAAAAACAACACTTACTGAAAGTTTGCATCACCTTGTACAAATCTTTAACAAAATATTACACAATGTAACAATGTAATGTAAGTGTGGAAAGTGACAACATTCTCAGCCTATATTTAAACCAAGAAATTTAAAATCTTTAGGATCCTTAATTGAACAGTCAGTCACTGTGATGGAACACATGATAGCAAGACAGTAGCAAGGGCAGGGATGTTTTGTGATGTTAACTTCACCCACTGGGGTGCCACTGAATAACTGCTTAGTTGCAGGTTAAACTTTTTCCACCTAAACTGAAACCTTCCAGGTCTCTCTTTCCTAAAATCTTTGGGATTTTCACAGAAGAGGACTGACTGACAAGGCAGACCCAACAAGCACATACACTATGATCAAACATTTGCAAAAGATGTACCTGCACTAACTTTAATCTCATGTGATTTTGGATCACAGTAGCAGAAGAGATGTATGACATAGCTTTAAATAAGCATTTTACAAGCTTGACAAGAACCTGTGGGTTGGTGCAGTGCTTTCACTGCTAATAGTATCCAAACTACAAGAGGTACACCTGATCACATTGCACTGAGCACACCTCTTTGCAGCAGCGTAATCTTATCCTAAACTTATAAATGTGCTGTACACTTTCCAGAACCCATATACAACACAGACCCAATATGAGAAACTACTGCTGATCTGATATGGAATATTAAATAAAAAAAAACCACAAGTCCCCAAGCAAACAAATGAAAATAGTAACTGACAATAGGAAAGACACAAAAGCACCAGTAAACTAAAGGAAAGCAGAAGGGAGATCTTTTCTTTTCTCACCTGCCCTTGTGAAGAGTCTGGACTAGGTGCATTTTGTGTCAGGTCTAGCTGATGCAGGTAATCACTTTTGTCTCCAGAGACACCTCTGAATTTGCTCAGTTGAGCTTTAATTAGAGCATTCTGCCGTGTGAGCTCAGCTATCTGTCCCAGCAGATGACCATTTTGAAGTAACTTTTCAGCTGTGCTGTTTTTCCCAGTGTCACCTGGGCAGGACAGATTGATTTTCTTGTGGGAACTCTCCAAGTCCTTGGCTGCAGGAGGAATTGGTTGCCTTTGAGAGATGGGGCAGTTTTCTTCAGTTGTGCTCTGTGTCCTCAGGGAGGAAGGTAAGCTCCTCTCCTTGCACGGCTCTCTTTCAGCAGACTGGGAAACAGCTGCAAACACTACAAACACGAAATAAAGGAACAGTAAGCACAGAGACATGTGATCCTCACTGAGGAAACTAACAGTGACCTTATTGCATCAGGTTACTAATAATCAAGCAGGGATTTAAACTATAACATCTGGCCTGAATGGTGTTATGTTACTGATCAAAACCACTCTGTGCAATATCCTGCTGTAAGAACTCACCAGGTCAGTATTTCCTACTGCAGTCTTACATTTAAATTATTTAATTAGAGACTGAGAGAGAAGTCCCTGAGAAGAAGATAATTGTTTTGAATTTCTTAGCTGACAGATCAAATACTACTTCTTAGTTAGTCCTCCGTTTTCCAAAATCCAGTTACCTGACAAACTAAGTTTTTGTTTCAGTTCTGGTATTCATATTGGGTTATTAACAAAACTTTTAGGATACTGAAACAAAATAATACAAGACTTTTGGCATGATAATATACGAACTACTTACTCAGCCCCTAAAGAGGAAGCACTGTGGCCAACAAAAGTAGTTGGGTATGTTTTTGTCGTCATCAGCAGCAAAAAGATAACACACCACGGAGACATAACTCAAGTTACAGCACTGTCAGCTACTACATGCTAAGTCCAAGTTGAATTTTGTGACCAAAACTAGATTTTCTATCATACACCAAATAGCCCAATCCTTCACAAGCTTTAGCTTTTGCCGCTTGAGCAGAGACGAACACTTAAAAATTTACACTCAAGTGTGTTTTATGAATCATTGAGCATAGAGAAACACTCATTAAGTTTAACATTCGTTGAGCCATTTAGCATCAGTCTTAAGAGAGTAACAATATATTTTAAAGAAGTCTTGGAATACAGTTCTGCATTGTTGTTGCAAATGACAGAACCCATCTGACAGCTCTCAATGGGACTGAAACCAAATACTGCTCTTTGTAGAACAAGACCTTTAGCTTATTTCCTCCAGATTTTTTATGTACCTCCTCACAGCACAGCAGCCCACCAAGTGGCTGAATTAGATATAAACTTCCAATTGCCCAGCTAACTCCTTAAAAATCAAAAGGACTTTTGGTTATTTTTCTGTCTTGGAAATGCTTACAAAACAATGCAGCTGAAAGGGAGGAGAAAGGAGGAAAACCCCAAAGCCTCCTCCTGTACCCTCCTTGTCAGCAACCATCAGGCTGGCCATGGATGTAACTAACTGCCTCTCAACAAGGGTGCCATCCAGGGCCCTGGCATGTTCAGTGGGATGCATGTATTTACAGTGACAGCTGCAGCAGGAAACAGCTCATTTTGAGAACCACAAAGGGTGCTTCCTTCTGCTCACTTCAGTAAGGATAAAAGAGAAATACCTTCCCTAATCACTCTGATGAACGTTCTTCCTCCCATCCACTTCTGGTGGAGTACCAAAATATGGAACCCCTAGAGCCTATGGCTACTGACACAAGACTGAGCTACCTGGTTATTTGGCACCACATAATTTCACCCAAAGTTTCCTCAACCACTTCCTGTTTATTAAATGAAACCCAATGGGAACCTGGCTCCCACAGCTTCCAAAACCTCTCTGCTGGGAAAACTGGCTCAAAGCAGGAGCACACAGCCTACAGACATCCTGGTGTGTCTGCAACATGGATGGCAGAAACAGAGAAGTTCCAGGCTTCAGTGGTTCCACCATTAAAGGTGATGGAGGCTGGATTACACCATCAGCAGATGCAAATCTGAAATGATGTGCTGTAGGTCATCAACAAGAGCTTCAGCAATGACACAGATATGATAATCAAATTGAGTACCAAATAAAAATGTCAGTCTGGATTGCCACTGACAGGACTGCTGCCAGGAGATGGAAAACAGGAAGTGTACAGGCTGTCTAGCAACAGGCATAGTAACAAAGGAAATGCTTATCTGGGTGCAGCAGCAGGATATTCCAGCTATAGGGCCAATATGTCTAGGCATACAGATTAAAAATTTTCCATGGAAAATATATCTTCAGAGGTATTGTGAGATTGAAACAGTAACCCACGATACAGACTCCTAGGGCTACTGCAGTCAGAG
The DNA here is from genome assembly GCA_013397975.1 of Machaerirhynchus nigripectus. Taxonomy (NCBI): domain Eukaryota; kingdom Metazoa; phylum Chordata; class Aves; order Passeriformes; family Dicruridae; genus Machaerirhynchus; species Machaerirhynchus nigripectus. Next base: position 1,163,155 of record VZRQ01005473.1, on the reverse strand, counting down.
AGATCTCACCATTCCGGAGGGAAGACAATTCCTGACTGCTCTTCTGCTGTGGTGGTGACAACAGCACAGCTGGCTGGAAGATGTGAGTTGGGAAGCTTCTACCAGGTCTCGTATCACCCGAGGCACCTGGCCCTGGGCGAAACGTGAAAGGTAGTTCTTCCTGTGGAAGTTTCAGCATATTTTCCCTATTGCCTGCATCAGTCCTGGGCTCAGAACAGGTCAAATCAGGTTTTTCTAAAGAAAAAGACAAAGCAGGGATAAAAGTTAAGCAAATGCACAACAACAACAAAAAAGGAACAAAAATTAGTTATAGTGAAATAGGAAAAATGTCAATAACAACTCTCATGTTCACGTGTATGAAAAGACAAGACTACAGTATGTTCCACACACACTCATACCTTTCTTCTGATCCCCAGGTACAGAATTCTTTCCCTCAAGCATATTTGAAGTCTTTACTGGCCATAAGAGCAAGTAGAACACTTACACATAGCCTCAAAATTTCAGGATAGTAGTATGAGATCTTTTTGTAGCTCATGCACAAGACTTAAAGATATGTGACTCGAGCAGGTACTTGAGCTGCATTTGGCAACATTCTCTTGAGAAAAATCAGACTTGTGCACTTGTTCTAATGCCCCATATTATAAATATGATGCCAACAATGGTGTAGAAAACAATCTGAGGCTTTTTGGAGCTCTGCTGATCGTCTTATCATTTAATTCAAATGAAATCGCATCAGTAAAAAAAAAAAGTTATTCTTCTATATTTAACTAAGGAAAGTAAGGAAAGAAGATTTGAAAATTCTAGTGCTGCAGAACTGTTGAATGTGAAGGTTTGGGTGTTATGTTGGGGTTTTTTTGGGGAGTGCTTTTCTGACTGTTTGGATTTTATATTTTGGGGGGTGATTTCTTTTTGTTTGCTTTTACAAAGGCCTGGGTCAAGCACAAAAAAAAGGATCTGGTATGTGGCTTCTTCCTGAGAAGAAAATTCTTCCAGGAAGAAAGCTTTTAGCTACAGAAAGAATCACAAAACCAACATTTAACTACAGAATATAAATAACTCTGAGACATCTTGGGATTCAGAAGAAGTTCCTGACCTTGAGCAAAAGCAATGCATTTAAACAACTGACCAGGAAATACAGCTGGGAGAAAACTCAGTGGTGAACGAAGGTTAACAGTCCAAGGTGAATCATGTCTGGGTAGTTTGGCCACCAATGCTACTGGCTTAGCTGAGCCTGTCTCCATGTCACACATCACTCAGCTGGTCACTCCCCTCTCACAAAGTCTCAAACACCAAGTAGCAGACCTCTCTGACTGGTTGGTTTCCGAGCCTCAGCTGCTGCCGTTTTGGCCAGCAGCGACCTCCAGTGTCTTACGGAAGAACCAGTCTCAGACTGTCAGGCTGCTCAGCAGCAGGAAGCTGAGATCCTGGTTCTGTTGGGTTTGATTTCTTTGGGTTTCTGGGGTTTTTTCACGACCCTCAGAATGACACTGACTTTGGAAGCCACCTTAATGGGGGAAGGCTCCTCTCCTCATTTGCTTGTGTTCCCTGCAGAACTCACGGCAGGGGAATTTACAGAAGTGACATTCACGCTCATGCAAGAGGTACTTGTGCCAGCAGACATCTATTAAACACTGGATTTTCCACTACAGGGATAAACTAGCCACAACTCCTCTTTCCTCCTTCCACACATACATGTGCACACCTTGGCTGTTTGCTGCACCTTTGCTTGCAATTCCAAAATGTTTTGAACTTTGTTCTCTTTCAGGTTCTACCAAAGGGAGGCCTTTAAATGCTTGTGTGAGATACATCAGCTTTTCATCTGTTACCGTCATGTATTGCTGAAGCTTCTTCTAAAAGAGGAAAAAAAAAATACACAGAATTACAGAAATTTGTGTTCTACCACCATAAAGTAGGAAATCAGGCACTACAAGCAGCCCTGAGAAGAAATTTAGCCTCTTAATACTACTGCATGAGTCTGCAGGATTCCAGTGAGGTATTAAGTATTATTGTCTCCATGTTTCTCATTGATAAATTTTTGTTTTCCCTTTTCTTACTCATGACCTCCCTTCCTTTCTAAGGTTTCCTAATCTCTCCATTCCCAAATGTAGCCATTGATCAAATCTACCTGCATTGCAAACTAAAAAAAGGAAAATGTGGTACTACATCTACTCATTGCTCCAGTAGTGTTAGCAGCATAGAAGTATGAAGGAAGATGCCTGAACTTTTAGATGGATAAAGTAATGCTCAGTTTCACAGAACCAGCATTTTCTCAGGCTTCGAAGTAAAATAAAGATAAACGAATGACTTTCCAAACATTCCATACCCATACCTGCTACTATAATTCTCAGGCTCCTCATTCAATTTTATCATTTTCTTTCTGTTTATTGTTAAAATCTCCAGAACATGAGACAATGCATCTCAGCCCATATTTGCAACAGAACTCAAAATTCTAACACATCATCCTGATGGGTAAGGAGCAAGGGGGGCTCAGTACCTGCATAGTAATGTTTTCTTCCCTTACTTGAAGTACTTCTGCAGTCAGAGCATCAATCAGTTCTCTGTGTTCATTCAACATCTCCTCCTGCTGCTGCCTCATCATCTCTTTCTCATGCAGTTGCATTTCAGTCTAAAGAGGGAGAAAAAATTAAAAACGTATTATAAACTAATACAGACACCTATCTGAGAACAGGAATGAGTTATTATAACACCATAATGTAACAGCTCTTCCCACTATTGCTGAATTTACTTCATTACTTTCAAGACAAAAATCCGATGGTCAGGGCTTGAGAACTGTCAGAGAGCTTACTGTTTTTCCTTTGTTACTCCAGGACACCGCAGGAATCCTAGACATCCTTGTTCTTATGCCTTTACAACTTTTACAGGATGTAACTACAAGCATTTTCTCTCTGCACTGATACAGTTTCTTAAGTCACTGAATCTTCGTGCAGGAATCAAATAATTCCAGGTGTACTGATGCTGTATATGATGATGTAGTACGCTGTGCTACTTGTGCCTGATCTTTAGTTCCCCTAATTCATTAAGGAAGACAAATTTGACTACGTAAGAAAGTACTTGCTTTCTAATATTTTCCATCAGAGAGAAAAAGTTCTAGAGTGTTGCAAGTGTTATGACAAAACAGCTCTGCATCCACATGAAATGAATGAATAAATAAGTATTTTTGAGACTAACTCACAGACACTGCCACTAGACACACCTTCCTTAAGCACATGAGAGATAAGGCATCCATTTTCTGTTTCTCTTTCAGCTAGAGAGAACAGGGCTTTTTGTATTGATCCAAGTGAAGCATGCTGGCTCAGAAAATGGATAAAAAAAACTGTACATGGTCCTCTCTTTTTCAGAAACCAGAGACAGCACAAAATAAGCACTTCTACCCTGGTGTCAGTGATGAAGCCTACTGATGCCTTAGATCATCTGGATGAGCTACTGCATCTACTAATCCTACACAGCACTAGCCTAGTCTTGGAGGAAAGCTTCCAAGCAGCTCTGTCTTACATTTATGCGTGGGAAAACATCAGGGTTAACATCCATTCCTACCCCCAGGTGGGATTTGGGCCTGGTATACCCTGAAAAAAGTATTTTCATCCCAGCCCACTGCCAGGTGTGGCTCCCATCACATGAGCTTTAACACTGCACCAGAACATGCAGCAGAGAGGGAGAACAGAGCAGCTGATTCAGGGACTATGCCCATTTCTCTTTTTGCCATGTGGGTCTGGCAAAAAACCCAGCATTCTTAGCAGAATGGGGATGGGGAGGGAATGATTCATTCTAAATTTGGAAGTTGATATAAAAATTAGTTTAGAAACCAAGTCAGATTTATCCATTTCCATTTAAGAATTTCGTATGGTTTTGCAAACATTTCAGAGGTTTCTTTTTTTCCTTTTCTCCAGCCTCTTCTGTATTCACTATTTCCTTCTTATGGGTGTTGGTTTTTTAAGCACTTAATAAAAACATTTCCATTAAAGATTCCTGAATTCAAGCTTCTCTTCCTACTTCTTAGATACAATTTTGAGAATAATTTAAGCAACATCCTGTATTGCAATCCTTCTGCTTTTCTGCAGCAAAACTGGAAGAAGAGAAAGGGAATCTCTCTAAAATCTTTGAAACCTCATGAAGACTGACTGTTTAACTAAAATCAGGGGCTTTTAAAATATCTTCTGAAAAGTCATTTTCTTAAAAGGCACTGCCAGTTACAATTGAGGCATTGGAATTCTGCTAACTCTGCTGGTTAGGCAAGACAGATGGTGCACGTAAGTGCTTGATTTATGTCTGGCATCAGAGGGACCAGGTTTTAGGTAATACTCAAGACAAGCTGTGCTTCTTACCAGAAAATTCTCAAATTCTAATTGTAATTAAACCTCCCTGAAAAGGAGAAAAGTCACTTTAGATTATGAACGCAGTGTCTATCTCAAGCAAGCCTGAATATAATTAACCACATTATGCAGCTTGAGTGACTTCTTCATACTGCTACTTAAGGATTTAGATAGCAAATTTATGAGTATTGCAGACAATTCTACAAGCAATAATCAGCATCTGGAAGGATGGAATGGTAACAGAAGAAAAACTATGGGAGTAGCTTTGGAAGAAGTCTGAGGCTCAGGAATAACTCATTTCTGTAGAAAACAAATTAAAGACAATCTAAATAGGATTATAACTGCCATTATATTTACAACATCAATTTGATGCTATTAAATTGATGTATTCCTAATAAACATTCTACTGAAATTCTAAGACCCTTCCTTATTGCTGCAAAAGAACCAATTTTAATTCCCTGCTTTGGTATTACAATTTTAACCAGATCAAGCATTACTAACTTGCTTTAAAACATAAGACTTTCTCAGCTGAAGTCCATCTTCTGATGGTAGTTGTTTTTCACTCTTGGATTGATTATTTACTGTTTGCTTCCAGGACTTAATCAAGGTAAATTCTTTCATACAGATTAAATACAGAGTAATACAAGGATTAAGTTATTATACCTCTGGTAAGAAAAAAACCCAGAATTTTAAAATAAGATGGGTTTCCCCTTTCACTTATTATACACTCTGAAATGAACCAAGATAAGACAGTTCCACATTTATTAGAGATCTATTACCTTTGCTATGAAATAGAGCATTAGGATTTAGATAATGCACTCTGTTGCACCTATTAAGAGTACAGGAACTGTGATCATCTAGTTTAAAATGTCACATAGACCAAATGAATCTGGGAGGCCCTGCTGCCTCTTGATAGCTCTGAGATACAGATGAAATAGAACACACTTTTCTTTCCTTTTCTTTTTTAAAAAAAAGTGCTTCTACATGGCACAGGTGGTCTTCTTTATGGAATTCCATTAATTCCCAGCTGTGCACTGTTACAGTGAGGACTTCAGGTCATTCTTGCTTAAGGTAAAGTGCTGTTTTGGATAGAAAAAGAGGGCTAAGGAATCCCTCAAGGAAAATAGGGGATTTGGGTCCACTGCTCCAGTGACAATAGCATCACCTTGGGAGGCAAATGAAGAAAATTATTTTGTAAACAATGCTGTAGTTAAAACCCTGCCACAAATCTGAGCATATGCAAATAACAAATTTAAAATTATTTCAATCTGTATTTTCTGCTCTTAGACACGGAGACTTTCACTGCAGTCAACTCCTCCATTTTCACTATGGATACCAATTCCTAACAAACCAGTTCCCAACAAAAAGTTGGGAAAAGTTTTAACTCCTAATTGCATGCAAGCCAGGCGATAAGCAGTGATAATCAGAGTTCAATGTAAAATGATTGGAAGCCAGAAAAGACCAAAGTTCACATTTGTAAAGTAGCTTTACACCCTTCTTCATTCACTCTGCAGGAGCAGTCCGAAGTCTCTCACCTCTTTGAGGTAGCGCATCAAACGACAGAGAGCGTTCACCAGTGACAGTGTAAACCCAGAGAGACCTTCACTTCTCTCTTTTTTTTGGACCTCACGACCTGTACATCGCTCATATTCCTCCAGTTCACGCTCCACCTCCTGGATCATGCGGTTGAGAACATCTAGGCTGGGTTTGTTGTCCCTCTGAAGGTCAGTCTGGATTAAATTAGCTGGAGAATCACCTCTCTTCTGTCTTGCAGAGTTCTGTGCAGCTTGCTTTCTTTTCACTGAAGAGGAAGAATAAAAGGGTCATTGGAATTTCAACTTGTATAGAGATCTTTGCAGTACCAATGAAATTACATTATTTATTGAAGTAAATCAAAGGAAATGCCCTCTCTTGCCATAAGATGAAACAGACCATCAAAGAATCTCCCCCAGTCATTCCAGCTATTTTCAGATCCTCAAAAAACACATTTTCTGCTGCCACAGTAGTACCTCTCAAGTATGACTGCTTCATGCGTTTATCTTGGATACACCTGTTTGTACTTATCTCCTTTCCAGTTAAATCCATGGAAATAGTTTGCTAATGAAAAAAATCAGCTGCTTTTTCATATTTAGTAAGCAACTCTCTTACAACAATCCTTTCATGTCACAGCTTGTATCTGGTATCAGATCATCCCTCATCCAAACGTGTGTAGGATCTGGGGAATGAAATGCATTTTAAACTGTATCAGAACTAGAAAAGCCCTGAACAGGAGAGAACCCCATGACCAGCAAGGTAATGGGCAATATCAAAAGCACATATTTATGGTTCCCAGATTCCTATGGACTTGGCTTTGCCAATGAATATGCAGAACACAGGGGCAATACACTAGGCAGGGAGCTGTGGAACATCCATCCTTAGATATGCTCAAGACTCAAGGACCCCCTCATCAAACTGTGGCCTTAGCCCTGCAATGATTTCCAAAAATTCCTTCCAACCCACATTTTCTTAAGACATTAAGGACTTTGGACAAAGGGTATATTATTTTTAAAAGTACTAAACTCTTTGCTGCAATATGCTTCTGTTTCCTTGAGTTTGGATTCAGCACTTGTCTCACAGGGTCAGTGGAGTCTATAGACTCTTCATCTTCATTCTGAAGTCTTGAATGGGTTCTCTTGATTACACTGGTAGCATTGAGGGCTAATTTAAACACAAAACACAACAAAAAATGCACATATGAAATATTTCAGGCATGTTCTTAATAGCAATATGTTCTAGAGTAATTTTATGGTAAGAGCTGGTTTTTTAGTCTGGAAATTCACCTGACCCAAATTAGCATACATTTCTGTCTCTCACCCCCACCCAGGAAAGCAATTCCAGACAGGATCCTGTGAAGAGCTTAACAACCTTGCTGTGAGTTAGCAAATCCCACCTGACTGATCCAATGAAGGAGAAACAGTTGGTGGAGTCAAAGGCACATTTGATTCCTGTGATAAGGTGGTTTTTCTCACATCCTTATCAACCCACAGGTGAGAATTCACCAAGGAATTTTCTTCTCTCAACAACCGAAGTAGCCTGCAGTCAAAACAAGCGTAACATTGAACTGTAACAGGACAATCCAGACGATTCCAGATCATCTGTCTGTACAGAGCTTCTAAAATTATCTGTAACTGCTCAGGTGAGTTCCTTGCTCACTTTCATTCCCAGTCTCAATGTTAAAAGGCCTTTCCCTGAAATTCTGAGATCAGGAAAAGAGGGCAAAGGGAAACAGAAGAACTAACTTAACTAGACCCATTCAACACCCTTTTAACTCCACCTATTTCCAGTGTAAAGCAGGTGGAAACCTGAATGGATGTATTTATACTGACCTGTCAGAACTGATGCTGGATTTGAAGCCCAAAATGTCACGGGGTCCATCTTCTGATAATGCTTCCTCCTCCTCCTCCTCTTCATTAAGAGCCTTTTCAAGAGACAACAAAGAAATCAAAAGGGACTTCAGAAGAACTAAAGAGACCAATTTTAAGGAACTGTTTCAAGAAAAAAACCAAAACCATTCGTTTTAGTCTTGCCCTCCAAAACATACTTAAAATAAAAATACCACACAGAAAGAAAACCCAAACCCACAGACCTTTGTGGGAAGTTCTGGGGGACTTTAGTACCTAAGAAATACTGATAATGACAACTGTCTCTGAAAATAACACAGCAAGTGACCAATTCAATATCCAATACTTTCTTTGTATTACTTATATTAAATGTGAAAACCCATGCAAACTAGAGGATAAAATAAAAGCTATTAAGGCTGTACCAAAACACAGATACAGCAGGCAAAATACAGAAAAGCAACCTAAATCATAGCATTTGTAAAATTTTAGTCATTTGAAACTCAGTCATTACAAAGTAACTAACCTCATAATGAGACAAAATTACATTTATATTCTATGTGCAAAATGCAACCAGAACAAAATACAATCCTATGTACTACATTTACAGCTAAATCCAAGCAATCAAATTTGGAATTAGGGTTCCTCAAACTACCATGCTGATCAGCTTCTGGGTAGGTTTCACCAGAGAGCCTTTAACTATGATTGTCGTAGGCACATAAGAAGAACTCACAGAAGCCTGGCAGACAATCAGTACGTGTTTCTTTTAAAAATTTCAGCTTATCCTGCAGCATGCATCCAGTGACACAGCTCACAAAGATGCTGCAGTTAACTCCTCATACTAAAAAAAACTGAAAAACAAATGCCATGCCAAAATACTTAATACAGAAGTACTACAGCTCAAATCACAGATATTTGTGCAAGTTAGTAGGAAACAGGAGTAGAGAACCATGGGAATATGACACCATCACTTCTGCTCCCAACAATGTTTGGTCTTCATCAGTGGGAAGTTTTCTGGGAGCATCATATGCCTGTTCTCAAACCCCAGTGAGCATTCCTGGTACGACATGTTATTAAAAGAAAACAGAACACAAACTAAATTAAATTTCAAACAATTTAAAAATTGTTTACAACAAATCTGAATAAATGCAAAATAATATGAAATATTAAAAGTTAAATTTGTAGGATTCATCAACGCTGTGGAGTGAACTGCAGTACAAATGGCTGTGTCCCCATATACAGACATAATTGGTAAATCAGAGACATGTTCTAAAATGTAGTAATTAGTTAAGTGATACGAAAGTTCTTCTCTTAGACTGTAATTACACTGTACTCTTCCTGAGAATTCCAGAATTTAAAAGAGAGGGCATGCTAATGTGAGAGAGCTTCCACAAGACATAACTATGTTCGTTTCTCGTATCTGAAGGTTAAGAAATCAAAAAAATCACGATTTCCAGTCTCACAAAACAAACTCACCCCTGTTTAACCTTGTCTTCTATGAACGTTATCAACAAAAACCAGTTTAGTTCTGCTTGGAAACTCTTATCCTTGAATATTCTTATTTTGTGCAAACAAGAAAGCCACAGGACATGCATGGAACAAAACATACATTACCTGGGAATCCATGACAGATTCCTTAAGGATGGAAAGCTGACTGGGAGGATGACTTTTTTGTACAATGGGTCCTTGAGATGATTCTAGGTCACAGTTAGGAGCCATTGTTACATTAGGGAAACCTAGAGGAATTAGACAACACAGGGAAGAACACAGAGGGCTTGGTCTGTACTTCTGTTGCAGTACTTTGTACTGAAAATCAAGATCCTGTATTTCACAAAAAAAAGGGTCACAGAGATGCCACTTCAAACAACAATCAAAGACCAACCATAGGGTTAATTTAATACCCTGGGCCACATACCCAGCTTTTGTCCTTCCCACCTGCATAAATATACTCGTGCAGAAGCAGCTTGCAGGATCAAACAGTCACTGGGAACAAAAGAGAATGGCAGCCTACAGAGAAAAACCCCCTAGGTTTAAGATTTCACATGCAGACAGCCAGTCCTGCCTTCCAGCAGCACAAGGATCCACAAGCCAAATTAAGAAAAACAAAAGCCTAGTTCAGGAACTGCTGATAAATCTTCAGCAGTATCCAAGAGCAAAGAGTCAGCCCATGCAGCAATGAGAATCAGAACCACTGCAGCAGCTCAAACTGCTGCTCTGCACAGGCCAGCAGCTTGGCTGTGAAATGGTGAGCATGTTTCAGAGCATGAGATGTGAAATTCCACAGTGGACCAGTACAGTGGAATAACCAGCCATCAGTCACTCTCCCCTGCCATGGGAGGTGATATCCTCACCTCATCCAACATGAACAGGATCGATCATACTATGTTAGATGATGAGATGAGAGCAGTTAAAAAGAACACTTTGTAAAGCAAGACTATTCATGGCAAGCAAGGAGATAATTTTAAATGTACTACCACATACAGATGAGATGTTCTACCTGTTCGTGTGCGAGGAGCATTCCCAAACAAGCCTTTTGCCACAGCCATAGCCTGACCAGATCGTTCCAATACATCTTGCAAATGGTACTGATCAGACAGAATCTGAAAGTACAGTGTATAAGGAAACTTTACACTGAGCAGACTGATTTGTTCCTCTTTTTTTCTGGTATTGTTCTTCTAAACAGTCACCAAGAGAATGGCCAACAAGACAATGTTTGCAAGGTTGGTATTGTGCAATTAGAGCCTAAATAAGATAGATCAGAAAACCATACTTCATTTTGAATAACTAGAATTCATATTGTTTTTCAGAAAAATTAAACAGTTATTTCTTCTGGGGCCCCCAGCAGCATTGACTCTCTTTAGAACAAATCCTCTCAATCCCTTCTTCTCCTCCCAGCCTGACATGAGAAGCTGGGTATTTATGACACACTCACCAAAACAAAGACACATTCAGCAATTAAAAAAAAAAAGTCCATATGCATCCTTTAATAATTTGATCTCAATGTTGTTAAGTCATAGAACACTTACTTACATCTGACACCCAAAACATGTACTGTTTGATTAGATTCAAACCAATTCAGGCAGACTTGTTTCATTCAGTCTTGGCTCCTGAAAATCCTACCTAAAACTTAAGCCACATACCACCAAAAGTTCTAGCAGAGGTAAACACAGCTGACTGCATCTGGCATCAGAAGACGTTTTGGGAATCTCCAGAAGTTCTGGCATCTGTATTCAAATTGTTTCTCCCAAAGTCTCTCTCTAGTACCTGAAGTCCATCACAAGTGCCTCCTAAGGAAGGATGTCTTGGAGTGCAAAGCAAGAGGCATCCAGCTACCATGAGCCAAACGGAGCTGACTGGGGATGTGGCTTTGTAAGCAGGACACAATTTCAAACTCCTCACTGACTCCTGGTTTCATTCACAAAGCTGGAAATGGAAAACTAGCAAAATGATATCCCACAGCCTGGGGAGAAGGTAGTTTTTCTTGAACGCCTGAGAGGAGGTATGAAAGCGACCTCCACTTCATCATGGTTTATCAAATTGATCCAGAGACTGCAAGTATTTTAGAAGACCCCCAGAAAAGGCTCATGTATGCCCTCCTACTCAAAATTTGAAAACTGAGTGACAATTTTTGCTCCCCCAGGAATCAAAAGAGACTGTTTTGCAACAGTTTCAGAGCACTCTGTGCCATAATCTCCACAGAGTTCCTTTCAATGTCCACTGGTAAATTTGCTGGCTTACATTTAACCTCATACAAAACATTCTAGGCAATGGCATTTCACTTGTTTCTCCGCAAGCCCCTATTTTACTACATACTTTGTTCCATCACAAAGTTTCCCTATATATCTGAATCTCCATGTTTTTCTGGTCTTCTGAGCTTGCATTACCCTGCAGGAAATTAAGACTTCTCATAATCATTTAGCAAATCAGTGAATATTCATCTTTCAATCACTTCACATATCTCTTTTTCCAGACCACTATTCAATTTTCACATCTGATACAAACTAAATCTAGTCTTTCCATTTACCCATCTGACATCAAAACAGCACAGGTTTCTAGACAAAGTTACTATACCAGATTGGCAGAAGAAAAAAATATAGAAAGAAAAAAAGGAAAAAAAGTTTATATGACTCCTTTCCCTGAGGCAATTAAAATAAGAGTGATGTGTTTAATCAGACAAAAATTATCCTGATTAGTTTGTTTTTACCCTCCTCACTAGATCTTTTTTGGCATCAGCAGGCTCCCAAGCTGTATCCTCCTGCTGAAAACGTTATGAACATTTTTAGAGCATTTCTCCCAAGGTAGATTAGCTCACATTTGCTTGTGATGAGAAGAAAAAGTGATATTATCTTGTAGTCCCTTTAGGCCCATTTACACACCCTGGAGCAGTGTACTTTGTCCCAGTTTAGTATCAACTACCTACAAATTTCATTAAAAATCACCTTCCCTCCTCTTTCAGATTGTTATCAAAGAAAAATAAAACTGGACTCATCCTAAAATCTCCCCACTACAACAATCCATTTAGCCCTACCCTTTGGTGCAATACACTAACATTATTTTAAAAATAAGCTGTTACAGGACCAATCAGTGCGGTACCTACACATTCACAGTACTAAGTTTCAGAGTGAACTCAGTATTTTTTCATTCAGATTTTTAGGCAGACAAATCCCCAAAATATTAAAATTTTGTTTATCCATTTTGTAACTCTTTTGTAAAGTCTTTGTGCTCAACACACAACTACAAGAGAAACAACATTAATAGCAGCACTTTCTTAGCTTTCATCTCCAAGTCATTTGCAGTTGAGCAGGATTCAAGAGGCTTAGAAAGTTACACTCACAACAGTAAAAGAAAAAGATCACCAAGGTAACAGAGACAAGGAAACAATTGGCAGTGGTTGTGCTCTACTGGGAGACACAGAGTTTCCACAGTTACTCTGAACGAGAGGACCTGGCAATTAACAAGATTTAAGCTAGGGAGAGGTGGAAATAGTGACTTTCCCCTATTTATTTCGTTTTTCTCTACTCACAAGAGGATGCCTGTGTTTCAAACAGCAACAGCCAGATGTGTTTCATTTTGCCTGGCCTAATTTCCTTTTGTCTTCCTTTTCTCTGATTCAGAAGTAGACACAGAGTAAACTGAATAAAGTAATCTCTTAAATATAAAGGGCAAAGCCACTCAGGCGGAATTGAGATTTGTGCATTTTCATTAGAAACAGCAACAAATATAGAAGACTATTTCCCAAACATGAGTTTCACATCTGCCAAAGAATGAAGTCACATAATAGGTGGCACACACAAATCTTAGAAAGGGTGGTCTAATCTACCTTTTGTGACACGTAATTTATTTCTGCATGGAAGTATTGTGGAAACTAGGCTGCTATTACATTAGGGAAACCAAATCAGAGGTCCACAGCGGTTTTTTTGAATACTCTGATGAAAGGCACTTGGCAGAAAAGAACCAAAATAACAGAAGTCAAAGTCTGAGGCTTGATTAGCGAAATATCCATAACACAAAAATTCTACTGTGATCGCAGAGAAACGGGGGTCAAATAGAAAACTAGGTGGTGATCTTCAATTCTAAGTATTTCCGTTTGTTTGTCTATACTTGAAAGTTCTCAGAGATCAGAAAAAGACTTCTGAGAAATTACAAAAGACAAAACAATGAAGTTTGTGATGGTTAATCCACTGCACATTTACAGAACTACCAGATCATGTTATTTTAACTGCTAGGTGAACATTGTTCGTCACCATTCTTTACCAACAAGAACAATTCTCAGTCTGTTTAAGTACAGATGTCTAAAAGCTAATTTTCAGGTTAGTTTTCGTAACACATGGCAAGGAGTGACCTGCCATGTGAACAGAAGGAAATCTACCACCACTTTTCAGTGACAGCTACTCTCTCTGTTAACTAGGCTTAGGTTTACTGCTACAGTTCAATATTCAAAAGCAAATTAAAAAATGTATTTACAGTCAGAATGCTTTAGAATGCTGAGAGAACAAGCTTTTCAGTCCTCAGATGAGAAGCTTGTCAGCCATAGCTCATCAATCTTTGTTGTGTCAATTTTCCTCCCTTACCAACTTCTTGCCTCACCCTTTCAGCTCCCTTCACTCCACTCTTTCTCTGTTTAAATAAGCAGTGTCCCTCCCAGAAAGAGAAATGTTCATGTTTGCATCAAAGAAAAATGCTAGACATGAGGAAGAAAAGACAAGCTGGCAATGAGAACCCAAAGAACACACAAACTTTTTACAGCAGTTGAACTCTGCAAACAGTTCCTGTTCAGATGAAAAGAGGCCTGCAGAGTTACAGAGGGCAGAGCCAGGCAACATGGGTTAAATGTGCAACTACACATAACAGCTGGTATGTCAGTCTACTCCAATCATGGCATGCATGCAGCACAGAGAGTGTATGCATATACAAAATTAAGTTATCCAACAAGAGGAGCAACTGTTGTTCTGTGGGCAAGAGCAGTTTTCCAATACTGCTGCAGATCACCTGCAGAAGGCTGCAAGTGCAAATTTAGCTCTCACCTCACGCATCAGAGCCAATTTCCTTTTCTCCAAGGAGTCCAAATCCAGTTGCTTTTGCTTCTTCCATTTTTTGTTCAGTGCTTTCTCTTGGAGTTCGAGATGTGCCAGTGATTTGTTTTTTGATTTGTGTATTTCACGGCGACGCAGCTACAGAAGCGTAAAAGAAACCACTTCAAAAATCAATCTCAGGCAAAATTTGCAGGGCAATACTAACAAGCTCCTCTTGGTTTTATCATTCATGCACTGAACATTATTTATGTTAACTTCATGGCAGTACCAATGACAGCCTCACAAGCATCCACAAGTGAAAGGCCACCAGTACCAGCCAAATTTAAAGCAGCTCCAAAGATGAATGGGGAAAGCCTCAGTTACCACCTGCCCTACACCCCTTACTCAGCAAGAGTTTTATCAGCTGTAAAGGGAAGCAAAACCCAAACACAACCACCTATAAGGTGCATAAAAAGATATAATGCCTTTTCCTGATTTAATACCGTCAGTCACCAGACATAGTTTACTCTCTTCTTCTAACAATGAGATATATATATATAAAAAAATATATAGTTTAAATACAAATTAACGAAATTAAATGTGTGAGGTGCCTGCTAAAGTCTCTAGAAGCTATCAAGCCAAACACTTGTAAAATCACGTATCTCTCTGCTATTGTGACCATCTGTCCTGACAAACCTGACAAAATTTATAACAATAGCTCACCCTGCCTCTTCCATCCTGGTCATTAGTACTGCCAAGAAAATGTAAATGGAATTCACATACTTTGCAATGAACAGATCACTCAGTATAAAGAAATTGTGTTAAATTGTTTAAATGAAAATTGAGTATTTTCAGAATTAGAGCGGCTCCTCAGATAAAGCACATCTTTCAGTCCTTCCCAGCAGAGATGAGACCTTCAACTAATCCACTGAGCTTTCATGTATTTTTGTTTTTATGCTTTTATGATGGCATGCAGTTTACTGAACTAAAAACTGCAGCTACTGCTTCCCAGTGGGAACAGAATACTGAAAAACATCAACTGCCAGACCTAGGGAAGCTCAATATCATAAACAAAACACTAGCACTAAAGAGCCAACATGTTCAGAAGCTTAAAAAGGAGATAAAACATTGGCAGAAAATATCCCCGTAAGCATGGTAAGCACTTTTTATGTCAGACAACCAGCTAAATGTGTCCTTGCCACAGGGACAGAGCGGTGATTGCTATTAAACTTACAATATCCTCAGGAGTTGCACGGTGCACTGTCAAGTCATGGACGGTACTCTGCGAACAGGAACCAGGGAACACGTCAAAAGTCATAACTGAGGGCAAATTGTCCAGGTTCCTTTAGAAGCTTTATTTTAAAAGAACCCCAAACAACTTTTAAATTACAATATAATTAGCCTAACAGTACACTCCGGTGCACTTTTATGGCGCTGCAGAGCGTTCCATTCTCGGCGAGGCAGCCACCAAAGCCGACACCTCCACCCAGCCTGGGCGCGCTCTTCCCCCGGGAGATGCAGGAGGCCGGGCTCCCAGCAGGGCCAAGGAAACCAGAGAGGCCGTGTCCCCCTGGCACACGGCGTGTCTGCCTCCCGAGCCCCCACGCAACCCGGGGATCTCCTCGGGGCAGCCCCCACGGAGGGCGGTGGCTTCCCCCAGCCGTGGGCACGGAGGCTCCCGTGCCCTTTTCCAAGCGGAGGCCGCCCGGCAGCCCGGAGCGGGGAGCACTTACATCCCAGTCCCGCCTGGCCGCCACCGCCGCCTTCCTGGGGCCCTTCCTCCCGGGGGCGCGGGGCCGCGGCCCGCGGAGCAGCGACATCACGGCCGCGGAAGGGGCGGGAGCGGCGGCAGCCGCAGCCAGAGCCGGTTTTACTCGGCCCGCCCTGAGGGAGGGGCAGAGCCCGGCCTCCTCCTCCGCCGCCGTCCTCCTGCTCTTCTTCTTCTTCCCGCCCCCAGGCCGTGCTCCCGCCGCACGAAAAGGCGACGCCGGTGCCCGCGGCTCCCGCACCGCTCGGGCTTTTTGTGAGGGAGCAGCCTCTGCCCCCCCGCCCCTCCCGGG
>VZRQ01005473.1:1065921-1146791 GCA_013397975.1 Machaerirhynchus nigripectus | reverse complement strand
CGCTCGGGCTTTTTGGGAGGGGCCAGCCTCTGCCCCCGCGCCCCCCCAGGGCTGCAGAGGAGGACAGGCCCCCCCCCCCGCTTCCTTCAAGTAAAGCAGTGCCTTGGCCGCTCCAGCCCACTCCACGTGAACTGCTCCTGGCATTGCCACTTGTATTCCTTCTCGCCTCACCTTAATTTTTCTGCTCGCTCATTTCGCTGTTATCCCTCCTCGCTACAAATACCCTCCCAAGACATCTTTCGATGTCCCTCTATGGAAGCCTGGAAAACTTCCCCGTGCGAAAATGTATTTCATAAGCTGTTATGAGTGGTTCAGAACAGAATGTCACACAAACCATGAAATTAAGGTGATACGAAATTAAAGAGTGACTCTTGTTTAAATTTAACAAGCAGATCTCGTTAGCTGTGCCACCGAGGAAGGGTGTGCCTCCCTACCAACACGGAATTTCTGGTTTTCATAAAGCAACTGCTAGTTCTGAAACGAGTCATTTAGCTTACACATGGGGGCAATATATTCCCTATAGACTTACCCAGAACATGAAACAGATCTTCCACTTCCCTGCCTCTCAGGTGAAGACACGATGTAATTCCTCTAAAGGGTTTGAGTTAACATTTGGTCTTACAGTGTGAGCGTAATATTTTGTCTGTGGGAGCTGGAAAGTGAAGGCATCGGGTTTGTCAACTTTTCATTCAAAACTTTTTCCCTTTCACCGAGATTTCCTGGTGCTTAAGGTCCCCACCAATGTAATTCTGGCTTTACCAGCATCACTGCAAAAAGATTCATATGAAGGTGCAGATGGTAATGGTCAATGTATTGAGGGAAGGAATTGTTTTGCATGTGATACAAGGAGATTGAAATCATGAGGGGAGAAAAAAGCATCAGAGAAATACTCTCAGCAATTGCCTC
This sequence comes from Machaerirhynchus nigripectus, assembly GCA_013397975.1. Classification (NCBI taxonomy): domain Eukaryota; kingdom Metazoa; phylum Chordata; class Aves; order Passeriformes; family Dicruridae; genus Machaerirhynchus; species Machaerirhynchus nigripectus. The sequence continues at coordinate 1,145,885 of VZRQ01005473.1, read as the reverse complement.
TAATGAAGTGCTGCAAATGTGGAGGTTGCACCTGGGCGTCAGTTTCCATCCAGACACTCAGCATAGGTACGATATGCACCTGAAAGTGAACATCAGAGTTCAGCCAATGGGAAGAGAAATCCAAGCAAGGCAATTCATTAATCTGTATTGGTCTGAATATTTGAAAGCCAAAAGTATAAATCAAGGGCAAATCTGCAATTCTGTCCTAACATGGCTTTAAACTGTCTTGAAGAACAAGGCCTACTGAAGAAAAAAGCAATAAAGGCATAATTGTGTCATTACATCATCTATTTTGAAACCTCTTAAACCTCTCTGCTATTATTAATTACAATCAAATATGAATGTTAAATACCTAATACAAGCAAATATAATACAAGCCAGAGACACTTCTCATTCAAGCAGCCTATTCTCAAACACTTTGGCCACCTATAAGAAAAGTTGGAGCAGGTTCTATTAGACATCTTTAAAGCGTGTCTACATTTCACTGCTTGTTATTCTTCACACTGCATTTTCAGCAGAGTCTGAAAATGTGGCATTATCTCTGCAGAAGCCAGCTGAGCATCTACAGCATCTATTAACTCACAGAGGAGCTTACATAAGACAGAGACTACATATGCAAACAGTAATTTTAAATCATCAGGTTTCCAAACAATTTGGTTTGTTATACATTTATACTCTTTCCCTTTCTAAGTTAGTATGATTCAGGGAATTCCTTTGTAATTTCCTCTATCCTGGATATTTTTGCAGCCATGGTTACCAGGGAAAATGTAATTTCTTTACTGGTTTGGAACTTTTTTATTATTTTGTTCCAAACAGCAATGAGATTTTCTGCTTTTGTGCTACAGAGAAAAAAAAAATCAAACCAAAAAACTCAAAACCGCAATCTTGGGAGCCTCTCATCCAGCACAGTTCCTCCTTCCCTTGAGACACTCATAACCCTGGGCTTTGTTTACACTGGGTCCTGTTATGAAATATGTCCCCTCCACACAGCCAGAGACAAGGGCCCCAAGAGCATCATCCCCTTTTCTGGAGGTCTGGCACCCTGGGCTCACAGACAGCCAGAGACAGCACAGCTGAGGGCTGCCCCTCTTCCCTCCAGTGATTTTGGCATCAGGGCTGTGGCGAGGCTTCAACAAGGGCTCTCCTGCCCCTCACAGGGGAGCTGCATTTTAGATGAGGCTCTGGCCCTCGGCTCTGCTTGAGCTGGAGCTACAGACCCTGTCTGTATCCCTTTGGCCAGGACCCACTGACCAGCTTCCTGGCCAGACCTCAGATCTGCCTCACTGTTGGGGACTTGCCTGCTGCTGATGGGACCATATCTGTCCCTGACTGCCATCACCAGACCTGAGTCACCAACTTATGCTGACCTCAGACCTCTCCCATTGCTATTGACTTGTCCACCAATCTGGACTCTGTTGATTCCATATCCAGGCCCGCCCTGCTTGTCTTGCTCAGATCCTGTGGGATGGGGCCCTGGCCGGTGAGGTTCCTGCTCTGCTGGCTGTGTTATGACACTCGGATCCCTGTCCCTCAGGGAGCATCTAGGCCTTGCTGGCTCCTGATGCCAGAGTACTGTGGCACAGATCACTTCCACTGACTCAGATCTATGGTCTATCTGGATGAGAATACTGTCTCTTGGATTGTTTCTTTCTTCCCAAATACATGCTGCCCTTCAAGAACAAGATCCAGGTGTAATGAAAAGGGAAAATGTGCTACTCATCTTTATCAGAGGGTCTGAGTGAAGTGTTGTAAGTCAGTCAACCTCCATTTGTTATCTGGAAAGATAATGAAACAAGCTGTTTGGCAATCAGTGTGCAAGCAACTAAATAACAATAAAGTGATGAGCAGCAGGCACTGTGCATTTGTCCAGAACAAATCATGTCAAACTAACCTAATTTATTTCTTTGCCAAGATAACTGATTTAGTAAGTGCTGAAAGGAGTTTTGAACATGTTTTGACTTCAGTAGGGCTTTTGACATTGTCTTGAACACCACTCTCATAAAGGCAAATTGGTCTCAGATGGTATTAACATGAGAGGAGTATGTGATTTAAAAGCAATTCGCAAACTGGTGCGGTGGATATTTTCCTGTCAGTAGGAAGGTATATAAAACTAAGAGATCTGATCTGTCTGCTAGGATTGTTTACTTTCATTAGCAGCTTGAATGGTGGAGTTGACCTTTGACTTCAAACTTCTGCAAATTACACCAGGTTGGGCAGTACCACACTTTGGAGGCAAAGATTTGAACAAAGGTTTACCACTGCCGAATCACAGAAGGAGCCTCAAAATAGTGAGATGAAATTAAGATAAGAAGAAAGTATGACACTTAGAAAACCTGTGTTCTCAAATTAAAAATGAGGGAAAATGTGTAGTCTTTGGTAAGATACCATAATGTAATTTCTCTACCAGTCAGAGAAAGCACTTTAAGAATAACATAACTCTGCCCTGGAAAATGTGGACTATATGAAGAGACACTTTTTTGCCATGAAAACAACACAACTAGAGAGGGACAATGCACTGATATCCCAATCTGAAATATGCATGACACCAAATGACACAAAAATTATTTGCAGCTGCCACAGCTACCCTAGTTTGCAGAACACCATCTTTGTGCCATTGGTCAGGTTGCTCTGAGCAATGAGGCATGGCCCTTACATGCTTTTGCTTTGCTGCACCTCTTCCTGTTGCCTGCAGTCTCCTCTCTGGGAGAAGATGAGTTTCCTAGGGTCCTCCCTCCAGCACATGCTAGAGGGCTGCTGGCCCTGGCAGAGGGACCTGTGTCTCTGCAGAGAGCAGTGGGTGAGAAAGGAGCTGTAGGTTTCAGGAGCCCTGGACTCCACAGGGTAGGGAGGGGAAGCCACAAGTCCCCCAGTGCCACCACTGTTTGAAGTCCCCCAGGACAGGTCACACAAAGTCCTGTTAAGAGGTGAGATAGAGTCACAAAATCTCCTGGTCTGCAGAGCTGATACTCCAGGCTGAAAGGCAAAATCTTTGTGTTGGAGAGTCCATCTTCCAGCAGATCACAAGTGGTTTATTTTACCCTTAATGATACTTCTTGGGACTCTGACAAAATGCAGGGTGACGAAGCTTGCTTCAAGATGAACAGAACTCACTGACAATTGTTTAGTTTTTTCTCTTGGCAGAAATCACACAAGGGCCCAGAGATCAAACCGGCAGCACAAGGCATGCTGGCTCGTTTTGCTGAGCTTTGCAACTTTTCCTCCAAAGACACCAAGTGACCCCCCAGGAAATCTCCCAGCCTTGAAAACAAAACCCACAACTTGTGGAAAGCTTCTGGGGCCAGAGTCACTGCACTTGGAGACGGCAGGCTGACTTTATAAAACTGTGGCTCCTGAAAAACCCTTCTGATTGCTTTATAAGTAAAATTTTATTTTCTGACTTAAAAGTGCATCCCAGCACCGTGGGATCTGACACATTTCCTAGGTGTGTTTTCAACAGAGGACCATAGGTGGGTTAAGCCGTGAGAGAGAGATCCCTCACCTTTTCACAGCCCAACAGTTTTGCTCTCATCTTGCTGAAAAGGCTAAGCATCACAGTATTGTTTGTAGCCAGTTCCGTGGATGACGCAAAGAACAGATGCAACCAAGCCATTTTCAGAGTAATGAAATTACATTTGCTGCTGCCTTTTGCACCTTTAGGCTGAACTAACAGACGAGAGCATTTATCCCAAAGTTATGAGAAGCCAAAAATAAAGGTTGGGGAGCGCCCTTTACAGGATTGCAGGTGCGAGCTGCTGCTCCAGCAAGCCGGCAGAGTGCGGAGCGAGGACGCCCTAACGCGGTGGGCAGGGAGTGTTGAAGCCCTGCAGATGCTGATCTGCATCGTGCCTGACGATGCCAGCGTGTCCCTGCACTCACGGCATAGCTCCCCAAAGGGAACAACTCCCTGACAATCGGCTCCTAAGCGGGGCTCAGAATTTGGGGCCGGTCACCGATAGGAGACCCTCCTCCCCTGGGCTGGCCAGCCCGCCGGCCAGCCCGCCGGCCAGCCTCCCTTCCCCTCCCGTCTCCGCCCTGCCGGCCAGCAGAGGGTCTTTCCCCGGGGAAAGTTTCTCGGCGTCCCCCGGGAGAGGGGCGGGGATGTGCGGGGCTGCCCCCGCCGCCTTCCGTCCGTGTCGCCGAGCTATTTATTTAAATCGCAGATAAAGCGCCTCGCCGCCCGCCCTGCCGGGGACACACAATCCGGGCGCCCCGCGGGGCCGGCAGGAAGGAGCCCATGGCCGGGAGAGCAGCCCCGGCCCCCGGGGCTCTGCTCTGCGCCCTGCTCTGGGCGGCAGCGGCGGCAGCGGGGGGCGGCCCCGGGGACAACCCCGCTCCCGGCGCCTTCGGCCGCGTCTACCGGGGCGCCGTGAACATCAGCGCGGAGCGAGTCTACGCCTTCGCCTACCGCAGCGAGCCCGGGCAGGTAGGAGCGACCCCCGGAGCGCCGGGTTCCCCCGCGGCTGGGCGAGCACCGTGCCCGCCTCGCCCTCCCAGGTGGGGGGCTGTGTGCCGGCGTGGTGCCGGCGCGGTGCCGGCGCTGCTGCGGCTCCGCCGCTGTGTATGGGAGCGGGCCGGGCTCTCCCTCTGTCCTGCCCGCATCCTCCCGCCGCCGCGGTGGTCGGGAGCCGCAGTGCACCTGCGGCTTCTCTTCCACCTTCCTCGGCGCGGACACGGCTCGCCGGGGCTGCGGGCTGGGAGGGTGCCGGCGTCCCAGGAGCTGCGGGGTGGGCAGGTGGTTTGGTGCTCCCCACCCCCGAAGGGAGGTTTGATATCCACCACTTCTAGCAGCAGAATGGGTTTAAAACCTAGAAGGGAGTTGTGAGGATAATAGTACTACATTAAAAATAATTTTAAAACCCCAACACAAAACCCACAAAAAAGCCAAATGACCGGGGGGAAAAAGCCTGTGTGTGTGTGTGTGTGTGTGTGTGTGTGCGCACTTAATAAGCCTTCTTAAAGGCCGTTTTCCCCACTGCATTTCCTTAGGATCAGGGTGCTCTCCTCTGGTAGCCTGGGAGGTGAGGCAGGGCTGTGCAGGTGAGGAGGCTGCAGAGCAGCGTGGCCAGGGCCATCCACGGCTGTTTGATGGTGAAAAGAAACCTGTCATTTATGTGTACCCAGTTACTGCGGGTTCCCCCCCTCCCCACTTTTTGTGTCTTGTTTTTCTCAAGTAGCTAAGTGGTGCCTTGGAAACTCTGCCCCCGTGGATTGGATTGGGTGTTAATTGCTGAGTAAGATGATCGGATGTACCAAAAGATGGTGAACTGGGTAGATGAATCTTCCCTCCTGTCCTTGGTTGCTCAGAACAATAGAAGATGGAAACCATGGCTTTTTCCCACACTATATACTGTGTAATAAAATGCACCTGGTATTTATGGGGCAGCAGTTGGGTGTCTGGGCTATGATGCAATGGAGCCCAGCCTTACTTAACTCTTGGGTGTCACCAGTGATCCTGGGAGGTCAAAAGCACACTTTGGGCTTGAGCCTCCTTTTGGAAGCTGGTTGTGGTGTAAGTTAGGATTCTTCTGGTGTTAAAAGTATTGGGTGTTATGAAGAGGACCTGTTGGCAGGTCTGTGGCTTGTTAGCAGAGAGAGCATGAATACTGACTTCAGTTAAAATTAATCTGGTTCCTTCAATTTAATGTGCTCTTTGAAGCCATGTGTTTTTCCTGGACACCTTCTGCAAAAAAAAAGCTTTCTCTCCTGGAGAGCTACAGTGAAAGCACAGTGGGAGGAGACAGGGAGGAAGCACATGGCTGCTCAGTGGTGTTTGCAGGTACCTCAATGCAACTTCTGGGCTACTTCTAGGCACTTTTTCCTGTGGCTGTGAAGTACAGGCTACTCAGTACAGACTGCTGCCTCACTTAAGCAGTTACTTTAATGGACTAATCTCCATGGTCCTGTGTGCTGGAACTGAAATCTCTGCAGAGATATGGGCAAGAGCATATCTAAGAAGGGAAAATTCAGGTTTGAGATTTAATGTTTTTTTTCAATGCAGAACTCACCAAGCACTTCCATGAATATGCTTAGAGGGCCATGCAACCAGCTCCTGTTAGGAAAAAATATTTGGAAGACAAAAACTCTTTACATAAAGATGGACTTTCAAACGAAGTTTTCTGATGAGGGTTGCCTAGAACAGATTCTGAGGATAGAGAAGGCTCCAGAGAGACCTTATTATGGCCATTCAGTATAAAAAAGCTTATAAAAATGATCAAGAAAAGCTTTCTGCAGTGTTCTGTAATGACAGGACATGGGGCAACAATTTTGAACTGAAAGACTGTATTTGGGTAGGACATAAGGAAGAAACTTTTTTTTTGGTGAGACACTGGAACAGGTTGCCCAGAGAAGTTGTGGATACACATCATTGGGAGTGTTCATAGTCAGGTTGGATAGGGCTTTGAGCAACCTGATCTAATGAAGATATCTCCCTGCCCATGGCAGGGTGTTTGAACTAGATGATCTCTGAAGATTATCTTCCAGTTTTGTGATTCCTCTCTGAGCTCCGCAGGTGCCATTCCTGAGATGAACCAGTGGAAGCTGGCCAGGAGGTGACTGACCTAGCTGGGGTGATTGGCTGTGGCTGTGTGCAGCCCCTTCCCCAGCTGCAGCCCTGAACCTATGAGAGGCAAACATGACTGAGTCTCCTCTTACTGGCATGGTCAAAGGTTGAGCTGTCCTGGTGGTCCTGCATCTCTCTGTTGTTGAGAATTGCTCAAGATTTAGAAGCTTGGTAGTGGAAATCTTGGCTTTAATCTGTGACTGAGTTCTTGTGGGCAGGGTTTTCTTATGCAAGAGTTGGGAAGATGTTTAGGGACATGCTGTCTTCTTGGTGTTGGGTCTTGTGAAGGAGTGCAAGTCCTGCAAAAACTCAATGCATTAGTCCTTGCCTTTTGCTACAGTCTTCAGCCCTTGAACTCCTAGAGAGGGAATGCCAGCCAGTGTTTGCCAGTTGTCTGCCACTTGTGAGCTCTCTGCTCTTCCTGGTCTTTTTGGTCTCTTCCTGTCTCTGTGCTGATGGCACAGAAGGGCTGCAGTGGATGAGTTTAATTGCTTTCCCCTCCGAAACAAGGTCAGGTCTGGAGTGATCTGGCTCTGAAAACAGGAATTTGTTTTCCTAATGCTGTGAATTCTGCTGTTTTTCCCTCTGCTGCTCTCTCTTATGAGTCTAGGCCTACAAAGCAAGAGGAAACTTGGGAACAAAGACAAAATGTGATCCATCAGGCCTCTGTAAATGTTCTGGTTGCTCACATGCTATGGCTGCACAGGCACATCTGAAAATGCAGCTGAATAGAGCAGTGCTTGAATGATGGATGAGAGAAAGGAGGGAACAAGACCTTTTCTCCTGTTTGGTGCTTTAGAGTCTTGCTGCTTTCTGAAAAGTGTTGTGCTTGCCTGATCTCAGAGGATGTTCTTCATCCACATCATCATCCTTACTCCTTGGGAAACGGGGGTGCATGCAAGATGGGAGGGAAAAAAGCGAGTCCCATGAGAGTACTCGCAAGCAGATGTATACAAGGTAAAGAAACCACAACTCAGGGCTCTTCAGAAGAGCTGCTTTGAGACATGTGGCTTCCTTTCTGTGCAACTTGTGGGTAAAATGAAAATGACGATACTTGTATGCTGACCAAATCAGCTGGTTGAAACTTCTTTGGGTATATACATTGCCAGGCCTCTGCCCTCTGTCTGTGGACAGGGCAAAACCTTCCTATGTGCTGTGCAGAAACACTTTGCCATGTTGTCTTGAGGCGGGAGAGCTGACAGGCTTTTATGTACTAGGATTTAGGCTTTAATTACTGAGGTGGAACTCTGAAAGTAAAGCTGTGCTGAGGAGAAGCACAGCCACCTCTGCTGCAAGGGTCTTTCAGAGCTGGCCTGTGAACAAAGGGATATGACAAACTCCTTCCTTGTGGTGGAAACCCTTGATTTGTAGTGGGGTAGTTTTACTGCTTTTTGAATTCCGTTTTCTTCCTTCTAGCTACTCTTTGAAATTCCACCCCCCCCTATACTGCTGTTTGTTTAATGTTTAACTCTGAGCGTAAAAAATATAATAATAAACCCAGCTGTGTCACTTGTTGCTATGCCCTTGTGCTCTAACAGCAAAGGCAGATGTGCACTGCTAGAAGTGAACAATATCTGGTGAACAATTAGTTGGGCAAACAGGATTATTTTATTTTAGGATTATTTACACTGGAGACATGCGGGATGGGGGGTAAAAAAAACCACACTCATCCCACATATTCAACGTGTCCCTACTTGGGAGGGAGAAAGGAAGGAGACTTTTGCTGGTTTGCTGGAGCTGCCTGTGTGGTGTGTTCCTGCCAAGAAGACTGAAAAAGTGCTGTAGAATGTTTCTGCTGGATTTACTGTTGACTGGAGAAGGCTTTATGTGGCAAGTAAGAGAATCTGCTTAGTTCTATGCTTGCAGTAATACAAGGATTTTCAAAAAGGATAGTGTGTGTGAGTACTGAAGGAGTTCAAAGTGAACAAGACTTTCCACCACTGTAAGATCTGGAAGTTGCTAATGGTTAATTTGATAAAAACACAAATTACACTAATACTGTGCATGTTGGTGTGTCCTGTACCAAATTTTAAGTGGTCCAGGAGAATATCATGAGGAGGAAGACAAAAGAAGTTCTGTTTCCTAATAGGAACTCAGGTCACCTGAATGTATGATTTGGGAAATACTTGGATTATATTTAGAAAACCAAGTATCTCTTAAGAGAACAAGTTTCCAACTTGCCATTTGTAGCCAAAGCTGCTGCAATCCAGACACAGCTCTTGGACATTCATGCAGTACATGTTGGTTGCGATGAGCTCCAAAGCTGAGCAGTGGGCTGCACCTATTTTAAGAAAAAGAGTGGGTGCTATTTTCCTCCTCCTCCCTTGCCAGGACTAGGAACAGAGCCCCAGTCTCAGTTCCCATATGGCCCAGTTTACCATAAATTGTGACTGACAGTAGATTAAGCTGTGGCTTCTCTGCTGAGCATTTGGGCAGTGTGAGGATGTGTAGCCCTGGAGTGAGTGTCTTGTCTGTGAAGTCCATCTGAGAAGTGATGGGTACAAAATTGCCCTCAGCCTATGGGAGGCTGTGTGCTACCAGGTAGGGTTCCTAACATCATTACCCTTTCTTTTTCATAATTGCAGATAGGAAAAAGTTGGCTGACCTAAAGGGAGAGTGGTATCAACACTAGCAAGATCAGAGGTCTTCCAATTAGATGCCTTAAATTTTGTGACCAAGTGCCTTTTCCAGCCAAAAAGATGATGCAGTTGTGTTCCTCTGACCTCTGGTGAACGCGTCGCGTTTCCTAGATGTGGATGGTAGTTGCACTTGCTTTCCTCCAGGCAAGAAGCCAGAACGGGAGTTCACCCATATATTCCTCTGGAATTGTGTGATGAGTCACTTGCTCAGACCAAAGCCATCTGTCCTAGCTGCAGGGAAACTCCTTGATCTGCTACACGGGGCAACCTGGTTTAATAAGTGGCAGTGATCAGATCTGTGTTTGCTGTTCTCTGCTGTTTGACATGGTAGTGTAGGTCCCACTCCAGCAGCACCCATGTCTGTTGTAACAACTCTAGGAGCAATTGTTTCACCTCTTGCTTCTGAGCTGGCTTTGGGTTTCACATGTAGGACCCTTCAGGCTGGAACTTAACTACCTCAGAGTATTCCCATGGTGTCCTGCACATGTTCTCCATAGTGTTAGTCTTGGCTGCAGCCCAGCTTTCACTCCACAGCTACGCCATGCATGCAATAAAACTTTATTCTACTGTTTGGAGAAGGCTGAGCCTGAATTCTGTCTTTCCTTAATGCTGAGTGGAAGCCAACCAGTTTAGCCACAAAGATGCAGGTAAAAATCAAAGAAATTGGGAAGACTACAAATGCTTGCATGAGAAGATCTCCTGATGTCAGTGGAGCTGCTGTTATTGCAGGATCTCCAGGGCTTGAACACTATTGCTCTTTGGTTGCTGGCTCTAGTCTGTTCACCACAGGACACTGGAAGAGCCTCAGCACACCATTTCTGGAACCTAACAGTAAATGCCTTATGAGACAGGAATGTAGGCACAATGTCAAATAAAAAAAAAAAAAGGCAAATTATAGCATATGATATCTGAAGCCAAGCAAGGTTCAACAGAATCCCTTTGGAGTAATTTGTGTATATAATTTATATTTCTTAAAGAAAACAGCCAACCCTAGGAGGTGACAGCGTAGGCAGTGTAGAGCACACAGCACTTGGAATGTGCTTGCTGCTTCTCAGTGTGTTCTCTTGAACTCTCCTCAGCCTGCCCAGGGTCACACAAAAAGCTTTTGCTTGCAGGGGAAAGCAAAGTAAACTATGAGAGAAATGGTACGGGGATCGACTGAAAACACAAACTTGGTTGTTGTTTTTTCCATCAGAAAATACAGTCTTGAAAACTCTGACAAAAGTGGGTATCTTTTGCCATAATGGTGTGGGAGGCGACTTTGCTTTGGGCTGGGGATAGGAGCAACTGAAATCCCCTCCAACTTAAATTATTCGTTATCTTTCTAGGATTTTGCACTTTGTGGTTTTCCCTACGTAGGAGGCAAAAAGAGGGTACATCTTGACAGAGGCTATCGATTTGCAGGCTTTAGGGAAGAAAACAGAAAGCTGCTCTGGTTTCTTGCAGGGTAGCCCGCAGACCTTCAGATGGTGACTGCGGTGCTGGCAAGAATTTTATTTTTATTTCTAATGTGTAAGCTAATGCTGTCAAGCTCGATAACTTGTCCTTGAACTAAAGCATTTCTTTTGAATTTGAATGTTGTTCTAAATCTTAGGCATTCTCTTCTTGTTGGGCTGTCATGTTTAAAATCAAAGCTGATCAGGTTTTGTTGTTCCCTCCCCACCCCCAAGATGTTTAGATTAAAAACGAAAACAAATTCTGAATAAGAGTAACTTCATCAAAATGCCTCTCCTCAGTTTGAACTCTTTCCAAGAACAGTGCAGCAATTTATTATACATTTGCATTGTAAGTAGAGGCTGAAATGTCCTCAAATAACTTGTGCAGAGGTTGCTGGTAGGGAGGTACGCTTTTCCTGCATGGACCTCATCTGCTGTTTCAGGGGATATTTAAGGAACTGAAGTGTAGACTGTAAAAGGTGTATTGCAAGGGTGTGCCATCTGCTCAGTTTGAAAATATAGTTTAGTACATTTGCATAAGCAAACATAATTTCATGCTGTGCATACTTGGAGAACCACAGAGGATTTCATATACAGCCTTCCTTACTTTTTTACACTGATGTTTTTCTTTGAGCATAGAAATAGCTACTTCAGTGTAGTTTAAAATAAATGAAAAATGGCTTAAAAAAAAAAAGGCATCATGAATTACAAGACATAATTCAATCCACATCCGAAGTGTTACTGAAGTGAAGAACTTGGGAGCCAATAAAGAACCAGGTATCTGTGTTCTGACAGCAATCCCTGAAGTTACTGCCAGGAGCTTGGAGTTACAGCAAATTTGGAAATGTTATAAACATTTTTGTTTCAAGGATTGGCCTGGCCCAGAGTTCCAGCTGCTGTGGTTTAGGAAGATGCAATTATTGCAGAGTAGTTTGTTCCTTAACTGACTGCTCAAAAAAGGGTTTTTTATTTTTAACATCTTCCTGAACTCTGAGGGTGTTCAGAAACAGGTACCTACTTCATCCAGCATGGCAACTCCCAGTTTCTCTTTCTGGCTGTCTTGGAGACTCCCTAGTGACATTAGTTAGAGGACAAAATTTCAAAAATGGAAAAAGATAAATATTATCATGCTTTATATTTGTCTTGCTTCCATTTATGCTTCACAGATACTGTTGCAAACAAGTGAACTCATGGGAAAGTCTGTGGCAGACTGTAAGTCCACACAGCGTATTTGCACAGAGTGAAACATTTAACTGAAAAATACTAATCCTGGAGCAATTATGTTAATGTGTCCGAGGCTGTGCTTGACATACCCAGAGTCTGTCTCTTCATTTATGCTGCTTTGGGTATTTAATACTCCTGGCAGAAATGCTGGAAGAAAACTGTGGGACAAGGTTATTTGACAGATTGCTTTTGGCAATTAAGACTTATTGACATTGGAGCACAGAGACAGAGAAAGGCTGAAAGGGAATGATCCTCTGAGCTCCACTTGTTTTGTTGTCAGCCAGGAGTGGTGCTCGTATCTCCTAAGACGGCAGAAAAGAGGTTCTCTAAAACCTGTCACTGTCTCATAACTATTTTCCTTCTGGGTCTCGACTTCCCCCTGTTGTGTTGTCAGTGGGAAGAGCAGCAGAGTTTGGTGCTGATTGGGTGTTCATTCCCTGCCTTGATTGCTCTAGTCCATCTGGCTCAATCCTACTTCTCTTAATTTCAGGGGTTTTATAAAAATGAAACACCTCTTTCTTGTGCAGCAGCAGTTCGGTGGCTTTTGTACGCATACCCTGCGCTGAGACCTTTCATTGTAAGCAGCAGGCTGTGTGTTTGCCTGCCGGATGTGTTCCCTGCCCACAGGCTTGGCCCGGTGCCTTGGCAGGCCCAGGACCAAGCGCTGTCGCAACACGGACTGATAATCCCAATGGGCTCGCAAGGAGCGGCTGGCGTGTGGGTGCGGCGGAGAGCGTGGTGGAGCCCTGGTGTGACTCAAAGGCTTTGCTTAGCAAGAGCTTTTGGAAGGGAATCCATGGTAAAGCCCCTGGAAAACCTTTGCTTGCAGCACAGACTGTTGTTGCAACCTCCTGCCTTGCCCTTAAATTCACATCCCCACAGTCTTAAGATGATGTGTGATCTCTGTGGGCAGTGCAGATTTAATAATCAGTCCAAGGATTCTTTCATGTCAACAAGAGCCTGGTTTATTTTGCTTAATGTTTGCAGGCACGTTGGTTCTGTTCAGCTGTGTGAATTTGGGACCAGCTCCTTCTGCCTGTCCCCATCTAGAGAATGGAATTCAGTTGTACTTTTTTTCCTTTCTTTTTTTCCCTCCCCCTATCTCCATGGTGGTGGTGGAACTGAAGTACAAATATTTGTCTTTCCTGGTCTAACACGTTTTTATGCAGTGCTAAGAGCTCTCTCTTTATTCAGCTGTCTTACTGCTCTGTCCACCTTGAAACACAGAAGAAACTTCAAGGTCAGTCATCTGAGAAACAAAACTATCAGGAGCCTGGCTGGTGAACAGCCCCTGTGTAGGGCAGAGCCTTGGCACCGGGAGGGAATGTGAGGAGCAGAAGTCTCTGAAGCAGTCCTGACCCTGCCCTTACCCCGCAGCACAAAAGGCAGCAGTATGGTTATTGCTGACAAATATTTGTGCAGGGCCTGCCTTGTCAAAGGGAGGATTTGCTACAAAGTTTGGTTCCCAAGATGAGGATTAGGGCTTGGAGGGTGCAGATGAAATCTAGCACTACTTTAAAATACCAATATAGCCAGCCTCCTGCTGTGAGTGTACGAGGAAGGGGAAGTTGCAACTAGTTTGCTGTGGTGCTGGCAACAGTCTGCTCCAAAGTGAAGTCCCTCAGCAGTGCTGGCCATGCAGGAGTGACAGCAGCCTGGTTGACCCTCTTACTGCCCAGGCAAAACTTCCTCCTCCTCTCACCAGTGCCAAGTGAGTGGGGGTGGATGCAGAAGAGGCTCATAGTCTTTGTGATGATTATAATTCTAAATTAAATATCTGGTTTTTTGCTGGATGTCCTCTTGTCTCTTCATAAAGCATGGGAAATTAGTTTTGTGTTGGAAGGGAGAGGCATGTGTGATGGGAGCAGTAGTTATGTAGCAGGGAAGGGTTCTTGAATTAGAACTTCTTGTTTTTAAAACTGAATAACCTTTGGAAAGGTGTGGAGGGGGAAGCATGTTTGAAGTAAATAAATCAACTTTTTTTTTCTTCGCCTCCCTTTTTTTCACTCTTCTAAAAATATTTTGCTGAAGGCACATGCCAAATGCTGACTTTCAAAGGGAAAGATGGGATTACTAGCATTGGCTCAATAGTGAATTCATTAAATCTGTAGCATGAAAATGTGTATGTTGTCTATAACAAGGCAGGAGAATCTAGAAGCAAAGCATGGATTAAAAGTTTAAGGTTGGTCAAATAGAAGAAGGCCTAAGAAAGCATAAACATCAGCTCATAAGTGTTACATTTTTATCCCTGTCCCTTGTGATGTTCCTGCTAGACAGTTCATTCTGCTGGGGAAAATGTCTTTCTCCAAGACACTAATTAGGGTTCCTTCTAATCTGTAGCACTAAATCGGAGAGTGAGTGACAACCAACGAGAGAAGCCCTGCTCGCAGTTAAGTGGTAATTCCTTCTGCGCTTTCCCAAGCTTCCTCATAATTGCACCTACATCTTGCTGGACTTACACCCAAGCTCATTTCCAAGTCTCCAACCATTAGTTGGGAACTTCTTGTGCAGGTTTGGCCAACAGGCAAATCCCACCTTTTTTATTGCTGTGTTTGGGAGGAATAGCTGTTGTATAAGAACGATGCCCATCAGTCAAAGCTGTTGGGAGTTGCTGCTGTATCCATGAGATCTTGTGGAGGGGAGACAGAGCTACATCCTGGGACTGGGATCTGGCCCCTTCACTGGAAGTGCAGGATCTGCCCACAAGAGGCCCTGTGTTGCTGTGGTGATGGCAGCAGGGTAAATAACTAGATGGACTGGAACCTCAATTGCCATCTGTCCAGCTTCTTAATCACTCTGTTTGTTTCCCAGACTTTATAATAAAGATGTTGATGGGGCTGGGGAGTGTGATGCTCCTGATTGATCCGGGTATGTGCCAATGTAGGAGGAGCAGAGGTATTCATTGCAAGTGAATTGTTGAAATATTGAGGTGAAATTTAAAGTACATCTGGCAGCAGTGCTGCTCTGTAACTGTTGCTTCTGACTTTCTCATGTTCCTCTCTGTTTGAGACACCCTGTTTGAATGTGGCCTGGGAAGCAGCTTTGCCTGTGTAGAGTGCAGAGAAAGAGGTGAGAGTGGGGAAAGAAAGGTGAGAGCGGGGAAGGAAGTGTAGGGGGATCCCACCTGTAAGCTCATACTTAGGCCCTAGGTGGTCCTGCCTTGATGCAGCTGGATGCTGCCCCAGATATTATCAGACAAAAAAGAGCTCAAGGCACCTGAATATGGACTTTTAGGGCAACAGGGCAAAGGAGCTATAACCAGCTGTTGCAGGGAGCAAATACAGAGTGCTGAACACAGCAAGGATGTAGAGAAGTCATTATGGTAGTAATATAGCATATACCAGTTTTCATGTGGATAAGTGCTTAGATTTAAAAGACTGTTGAGTCTTGAGACTCTTAACCTCCCTCTCCTGGTTTTCCTATTTCCTACTAGTATTATAAGATAATGGAATTGGCAGCAAAGCTGAATAAATGTTGCAGGTGGTGTATAATCAGCTTGGTTTTGTGGAGACAGGAAAACCAAATGAGAGGTCTGGCTGCTGGATCACAGCAGAGGGAAGGGACCTTCTCCCACCTCTCAGGCTTTTCTCTATCAGCCTTAACCACCAATGCTTTTGTTTCCCTTCCCTTGCCCTTCTTTAGGATAGATGGGGAACTTTCTTTTCTTGCTGAGGATGGTCAGTCACCATAACAGGTCTCCCAGAGAGGTTGTGGAGTCTCCATCCATGGTCAGCTGGATCTAGGTGATCTTGCTTGTGTCCAGTTCTGGTCTCCCCAGTATAAGAAAGGTATGGACTTACTGGAGTGAGTCCAATGCAGAGCCACAAAGCCAGTGAAAGCATGGGAGTACCTCTCCTCTAAGGAGAGGCTGAGAGGGCTGGGAGTGAATTGTGCTCATTTAACGTGCATATACTGATGTACAATTAAGAAAACCTGAGTATCGGCAATATGTGCATAACCCGTGTCCTGGGTATTGTTCTGTATTCATGAAGTCAGTGGAGAGGAGAATTTCCCAGTCTCTGGCTTGTATTCATGGATAACTAAGGATGCATAAGCCAGTAGTGCTATTTGCTGTGAGTTTGATGTGAGCTCCCAATTGCATTGAGCTGATGTGCTGAGCCTTGGAGAGTTCACAGAGCCACGTCCAAGGCAAGTGAGGCAAGTGAGAATCACTTCACCTGTGGAAGAGGGCTTGCTTGAACTGCCTCATGGGCAAAAAGCTGCTGGACAGGTAGCTGAAAAGTGTCCTTTTTGCAATGATAGTTGTTTTCCCCATGGGTGGAGAATGGCTCCATGTCCTTGCAGGAGACTGGCTTGACCATCGTGTCTTCATGCTCCTTAGATTTGTTTTCTTGTTCAGTTCCAGTTGCTTCATTTGTGTCCCCATTCCTTGTCTCATTAAACACTGGCAAACAACCATCAGCTTGTTCAGCCCAGTCCAGGTGTTTCCAAGTTATACCAGTGTGGGCTGGCTCAGCTCCCTCAGGTTAGCTACAGATGCTAAGGAAGCCACCGAGTTGCCACGAGAGTTCCAGTGCTGCCTGGTGGTGGTGGCCCACCATGGTGACACCCTTCAGGCATTCCTTGTGTGTTTTGCTTTGTGGTGCTGTTTTTCTTAACTCTGTTTTAGCACCTTATGATGAAATATACTTGGAAACAAAATTGCTTGTGTAGTTCTTATGACAGGAAGGAAAAACTGAAAAGCAGGCCAAAAGAGCTTTGCAAAGGTTTAGAAGCCAGAAGGCAATGGGAAAGATTCTAATGTCTGCCCTTCTATTTCAAGGGGGGTTTAAATTAGTTATGATTTTATTTTTTTGTTGAAGACTTCTAATTTTTTAGGAATTGGTGGCTGTTGCGTTTGTACCAAGGTGATAATGTCAGGAAAACTGATAATAATTATGGCTTTCAGGAAGGTGTTTTGTTCTAGTAGACTAAACTCCCATGTGAGCCTAGAACCACTGAACAAGAATAAATAGGAAATTTTCTTTTAGACTTGGAATTGCAGATGCAAGTAATTTATCTGAAGCTGGTGTCCTTGGTGTAAGAATAAACTGACATCTCTGATAGCTCTGCTTGTGCTACCTTGCTAATTCTGTATGTTCTTTTCAGAAGGTGGTACCCCCTTGTACCTTTACTCTTCTTGGCAGGTATAAAGTCAAAATATCTGTGAGAAGTCTTTTACTGATCTAGTGAGAGTCCATTATAATCTTCCAAGATGTGGTGGGTTTAAAATGTGTATGTATTACCTACTTAATATCCTTTCATTATTTCAAGGCCTCCAACTGAGATAAGTTATGGATTCTCATGTTTTGTTTTCTTGATCAATATCTCCGTTTCTGGAGAGAGAGCTGAAGGGATGCTCTTTTTCAGTTGAAATGGTGACATTTCCATGTGGTACAGACAAGCTGCTTGCTTCTCACATAGTGAACTGAGGGTGTTTTACACCACAGCTGTCCTACCTCTGCAACCATGTGGTGGCCAGATAATGTAAGGAGAAATTTCAGTTGCTGCCTTTTTCACAAGCAGCCTTTCTTTTCCACTTGAGAGCAGTTAGCAGTGTATTCCTGTTTTGTTAGGTGGGATTATGGTTATCTTTAAATTGTTTACCTGAGATCCAGCTGCTAACCTGCTTTTTCATCCTTGGCTATTGATGCCATCTTTGTGATTTTCCCAGTAATGTTGATTGAGTTGGGTACGTAAGAGTCCCAGCAAGAAAATTCTTAGTTGTAGCTTTGGGTCTTTGTCTTGTGTGTCTGTGTGTGTTTGCTTGATTTTTTTTAAGACAAGTTATTCAGGTTGCTCCCTGCAGAAGCTACTGAACTCTCTTATGTATTCTTCATTTGTCCACTGTATCTTGTCTGACAGTCACCTCTGACCTGGGCACGGGGCTGTGATTCTGGACTGCAGCATCAGCAGAGAGGCACTTAAGTAAATGATGTCTGGATTCAAATAATCAGTCTAGTGATAAACACTTTTGATCTCCCTCTACATATTGTCAGCACCTAGGTCAGACTGAGGAAGGGGGAGAGGCTTCTCCCACCTAGGTTTGGAGCTGTCTTGATCTCTACCTTCGGCTTGTACTTCCCTGTGCTCTCTCTTCCCACAGGTAGATGCAGTGCGGGTGTACGTGAACAGCAGCTCCGAGAACCTCCGGTACCCCGTCCTGTTTGTGGTTCGCCAGCAGAAGGGAGTGCTGTCATGGCAGGTCCCACTGATTTTTCGAGGCCTGTAAGTACTGGAGTCTCTTCTTTGTGACACACTCATCTACCAGCTGCATTCATCTGCAGCCTCCCTCAAGTGCTACATCTTGTAACCTGTGTAGACTGCAGGGCTTGCTTGCAGAGCATTCTTGCTCGCTGCCGGCTGGGTTTAGGAAGACCAGGATTTGATGGGTAACCTCTTACTTGGCAGCCTGCTGTTGGCTCTTAGCCTCTCAGATATGTACACAGAGTACCAGGAGGCTTGTCTGCAGGGGATCTGCCCGTGTCACCAGTCAGTGAATCTACCATGTCATTGCTGTTATTCCACAGTTGCCTACCATGTGTGCATGTAGTTCCTGGGCTCTAGTTTGGAGCAGGGTTTGAACAGGCTCTTGAACAAGCACCCTAACTTCTGTGTTACAGTGCATTTGGGGAAAAAGAGCTGCTGTTTCTCACCTCAGGGACACCTAAGTTAAGTTTATTCAAGGGGGTGGCTGTTTTGGAGCCGCTTCTTTGCGAAAGTGATGCTGCTTTGTATCTTCATCAACCCCAGAGCTCGCTGGGCTGCAAATATGGAGAATTTCCAGGCACCTTAGACCATTTAAAACATGAAGCTTCATCCTGTGACTGAATCTTGGTGCTAGCAGCAGATATCCTGCAGTGTTTTGCCTGATGCAGGGGGTGGTTACAGAGGTGGCTGTCACTGCTCTCTTTGCCTTCACCAAATGGCAGATGTTAGAGATCCACAGCTGTCGTGGGCATCCCTGAGGGAAGTGAAATGTTGGGGATGACCAGTCCCTTGTGCAGACTGCAAGAGGCAACAGAAGGGAAGATTGAATGCTGAATAAAAGACTGAATGCTCCTGGCCTTTCAGATGAGAATTTCAGTTATGCAAGCAGGGGAAAAATGATGCCATTCTTAGTAGGTCTGAACAGCTTCATAACTACTCTCTCTCTCTCTCTCTTTCCCATCCAACTTTCTCTTTCCTCCTTCCCCTGGCTGTTGTAGCTATCAGAGGACCTACAATTACCAAGAAGTGAGTCGGACTCTCTGTCCCTCTGAGCCAACACCTGAAACAAGACCCTCTGACCAGATTATATTTGTGGACGTTGCTTCCATGGCACCATTCAATATTGCATATGAGCTGCTGGTGACTAGGCTGGAGAACTTCCAACTTGAGTAAGCTGGGATGTGAGAATACAAACACAATTTATTCACGTATCTCTTGAACCTCACTTAAGGGATTTGGTCCATCTGCCTTCTCTTCCCTTATTTTTCCTTCCCAAGGAAAAAAAAATTATTTTCTTTTGTTTAATCTGAGGGTACTTTGTGTGTATTCCAGCTCTGCAAGTTTTAGACTTCAACATTCTGACATTTGTTTTCTAGGACCAACAAAGCCTTTAACTTCACTGCCAGCCCTTCTCAGCCCCAGGTAAGGAGTAAGCCTGTGTACATTGCTTGTATGTCTTACCACATCCAAGTGATTGATGTGATCTTTTGTTAGAGATAGCAAGTCTTTTAGGACTAGGTAGTTTCCCTCTTAGGATGCAGACTTCCTTACTGTTCAATTTTCTGTGGGTACAATGAAGAGGTAATAGTGCTTCAGTCACTCTAGGGACGCATTTGGGTCCTCCCAAAATCCATGAGCAGACAGAAATCTCCAGATGTCCAGAGGCCATTGAACTGCTACACTTCACAGGAAGTGAGGTGGTGCACACCAGAGTCTTGTTCCTGCCAGTTCTGACTCACTTGCCTGAGCATGACTTGTCAAGATGCAGTCTTTACTGGAAACAAAATAAATACAGAAATAAAGAAGATGTAAAGGTGCAGCAGAACTCAGACTGCTGTTCCTTGCTCAGGGCAGCAGGTCAGGCTGCAAGGTGATAAATGAAATGCCTGATATGCGTGTTAGTTCAGAAGGAAGCACACGGGAGCAGCACCTCCAGCTGAACAGCTTTGCTTAGAGCCCTGCAGATACAAACTCTCTCCTGAATGAAAATGCTGTTGGCAGTAACTGTAGAGATACAGGAACTTGTAGAGCTGGGAAGGTGTGTAATTTACCCAGGCTGTATGGGACTGTTTTTGTTGTTGCTTTCACTGTTAGTAATACCATTTAATTTTAGGTTTCCTATTACCAGGCATCCCAGCTAATCTTTTGCTGTCAAATGTCTTAATCTGGTTTGCAGATTCATACAGTATTTTATAGTACAGAAGCATAGGGAATGATGGTGACTCTTTATAAACGCTCATTAGTTAGGATTTTGTAATTTGAATATAGAGTGTTTAGGATATGAAATTAACTTTGTGACTGTGGTCTGATTTTTTGGTCACAATTAATAATATGAGATTTATGACTTTTAATTAAAAACCAGGTGTACAGAGTAGAAGACTGCTTCTTAATTGGTATAATGCTGAGATTTTTGTAAATCAAAGTATTAAGCAGTTTACAGCGGGAAGAAAAAAAAAACCATGATTCAAAATCTAGATGGGTGTTGGTGAAAGACAAAACAATTGAAGGAGATGTTGTCTGGAACCCAGCTTGTGCCTGAGGGCAGAAGCAGAAATTGGATATGCTTGTCTAGGTCAGAAGTGTTGGCTGGATGTGTTTGTGCAGCAGAGGACTGCCGGCCTCAATGCCCTTGTGTTAATTCTGTACCCTGGTGCAAGCATGGCTTAAAGGAAATTATAGCAGAGTCCTCATGAACTGAGAGGTGGTCTTCATGCACCTAAAACTTTCCAAGGGGAAAAAGTGCCTCTGGGAAACCAAGGAGCTCGCTGTGCCAATGTCCTTGCTTGGTGCAGACAAAACATGCTCAGCTAAGGAAACCGGCTCGGTGAGTTTGCACTTTGTAGGGACTTGTGGTTGGAGCCAGCTCTCCTTCAGCAGGGAAGGGACCCTGCTTGGAGGGGGTGATGGGAATAAATGCTTTAGTAGAAATGGGCAACTTGGAAAAGGCTTGGGTGATTTCCTGCTTATCCCTGCCCTTCCACTTGGGGGCCCCAGTTCCTGGGATTGGCATGGGGAAAGGGAAATAAGAAACAGTTGGCCCTTGCTCAGCACTAAGGTTTATGTGTTGTAAAGGGAGCTCTACAGTTGGAAAGTCTCAGGTGATGGTTTTGGAGCGGGGACAGTGGTAGCTTCCAGTGTGGCTGCAGTGATTGCCTGGTGACCGTATGGAAGGGAGGAAGGTGGCTGGTGGCAGTCCTCAGCCTTGTGTCTCTCTGAGGGGGCGTGAGGTGCCCATCAGCCCCTCGTGGTACCTGTGGCCTGGAGCCTGAGCTTGCAGTGTCTGGCCTCCCAGGGGGGTGATGGGAGCCCTCACAACAAGCCTTCCTGCTGGGGCAGGCACAGGAACCCCACTTCTCCAGCAGGTGGCTGGGTTAGTACATCAAACTTCTTACTGGAAAAATATACAAATAATGATATTGCTTGGGACATCTTTTGCCCAGATCTGAAAAGGTCCAGATCTGAAAAACCAGCTTTTTCTGACCCCACAAACTGTCCTGTGGGCCTGCTCAAAGCATGGAAGCACAGGAGATGCCATTCCTTCCCCCCACAGGAAAAGCACGAATATTGCCACATGTTAGTGTCTCACAGATTCTTTCAGAGCTACAGTTGAATTATTTTCAAAGCTGAAATGCAAAGAGAAACCCTTATTATGCTTTGCCATCAAAGCAAACAAACAGCCCTAAATCCTGCAACTAATATCAATCATTTATTTATGAAACTCTTGACAGAGTTTCAGCCATTTGACCTAATACTGTTCACAGTCTATCTTTGAGGCAACCCATTTGAGAAAGCTCCGTGATGTGTTCCGAGTGTAAAAGTACAGCTAGCAGAATGGAAACATCTGGAAATTGCTCATATCAACATAAAATGGAATGGGGTGTTAAAATGAACTCACTTTAGCTTCATCAGGTGGAAAAAAGCTTAGGGGAGCAGAAGCTATGCTGTATTTTGCATGTTGAAGATGCTTGTGTCTAATAGCATACTGTGCAAGGGGGACAGTTGCCTGCATTTATTTAATCTGCTCTTCTGTAGTGTAAGGCCCTAGTATTTGAAACCTAATTTTTTTGTGAAAGCCATCCACATCCAATCCCAAAGCCCATCTAGGGCTCTACAGGTAGCTTAGAAAGCTGCTGAAGATACTGCCAAGGGTGAATACTGGATCATAACTCATGCACTCTGCTTTCTCTGCAGTATTTTCTGTACAAATTTCCTCAGGATGTTGATTCAGTCATTATTAACGTGGTGTCTGATGCAGCCTACCCATGCTCAGTTGTCTCTGTCCAGGATATTGTGGTAAGTCTGAGCGGAGAAGGGCAAGGAGCTATCTGCCGGAGCTGTCTCCAGCTGTGAGGGGTCTGTGCTTTGCAGAGGGAAAAATCCAAGGCAGGGCTTTGCCCTGGTGGTGGTGGTGAAGGGAGCCCCTGGAAGAGGAATGAAAATTCTGTGGGAAGGAGGCCAAGACAGAGATGCTGAGTTCAAGCAGCTCATACAGAGATTTTTGTCGTAAATAGGTGAACAAGCTGTTCCTTTCTAGCCTATCCATAGGAAACACATTCCACATAAGGAATTTTTTGTCCCCCTTGTGAGGTTCCCTGCTGCCCTGTGATATGGGTCTCTTTCTCCATGGAGGGTGTTGGATGGAATGCTGGTGGCTGAGAGAGGGAACAGTGCTGTTCCCTTGACTCTCCCCTGTCTCGTGACAGCTTGGGGAACTTGTGATTTTCAGACATGCTGTCTTTCCTGCTTTTCAATTTGATTTCCTTTCTATGTATTTCATCCCCTCTTCTGGGGTGCTCCCTCCCATGGGGGCTGGCTGTTGCTTGCAGATGGGAAATAGCCCCATATTTATTCTCCTTTCCCACCTCGCTGAATAATGCAGGGTCCTGCAGTGTGGGAGCAGACAGAGATGCAAGATGTTTTGTTCCCTTTGACACCCCAACTGGGGCCTTTTCTTGCTGTTCTGAGCTGTGTTTTCCAGCTGGCTTCCTATGAAAATAGTTTGGATGTTGTCTCTGGTTTAACCCTTAAATGTGTCTGTTTTAGTGCCCAGTGTATGACCTGGACCATAACGTGGAGTTCAATGGAGTTTATCAGTCTATGACAAAGCAGGCAGCCATAACAGTGCAGGTGAGATTCTGATTTGAGTCCCAGTGTTTTCTGGTGCCTGTGTAGCAAAAAAAACCTGATCTCTGGCCGGTTGGAGTGGGAGAGGCTTTGTGTCTCATGGATTCTGTCTTCTTCCATCCTTCTGTGCAGAGGAAAGATTTCCCAGGTGAGCAGTTCTTCGTTGTGTTCGTCATCAAGCCGGAGGATTATGCCTGTGGGGGTTCTGTGCCTTCTTCAATTCACGGTAAGTTGTTCTGGGAGGTGGATTTGATTGCTGCATCTGAGTGATGGAGCAGTGGGTGTCCTTTGGGACCTTCCTGTGGGATGCCACCGGGTGATGATGTAGGTCTGTCTTATCCTGGTAGTTGTGAGGAACAGTGAAGGATAAATTTGGTATTGTTGGGCAGGTTAAAAGTCTTGATGGCAGAAGGTGGCTGGCTAGTTCAGTGCCTGGCATGCTGGGGTTATGTGCTTTTCAGCAGCACAACGGATGCCTTGGGAGACACTGGAGACATCCAGGCAGTGCTGCTTACAGCTTTTTGTTTGGTCCTCACCCCTGCTCCCTGCTGCTGTATTATCCTCCTGGCTCCATGGAAGCTCAGTTCCTGCAGAGAGCATCTTCTCCCACTGCTGTCTTGGGATCTGTGACAGCCCTGAGCTGGGGGGAACAGGAAAGATTGGTAATTTTGGGAGAATAATTTTACAAAATACTTGTTCTAGTGTCTTTTCCAACCAGAAAACACTGTGTCCACTTGCTGGGCAGTGGTAAAAGCAAAGTTTCCACTAGTCATGTGGTGGCTGTGACTGGAGTGGGAACATTCCTATCCTCAAAGCCCCAAGGTTTCCTCCCTATAGAAAAAGCAAGACTGCAACCAGTAGATATATTTGGCTCCCTCAACAGCTTTTTACTACTCCCCTGCCACCTTTCTGCCCCAATTTTCCCACCAAAAAAAAAAACCCAAAACCAAATTGTGCCTTTTGGAGTGTCATTTTCTCATGCTACTGCTGTCAGCAGAGCTGTGCTGGCCGGGTGTGCTAAGCCCTGCAGAAACAGAGTGAGTTTCTAGAGTGGCATTCTGCACAGAAGTGTTTTACTCACAGAGATTTGGCCAAAGGCAAAAATGGACTCCCACTACCTGTAGTGAGAGAATCTCTCCTTTGGGGATTAAGTGAATAGGAGATAAGCTGCCTTTGGGATTCAGACATCCAGTCTTAGGCAATATACGGAAGGCTCAAGCAGGGATTTCTAGTCTAAAAAACAGGTTGTGAATAAGGAAGAGGGGGGAAACATTTGGGAAAGGCTGTATATTGACAGATCAGAGAACAGTTTAAAGCAAAACCACACACATTTTAGTAAAAAGCCAGATCCTGTTGTTTTTGCAAGTTCAGAGAACCAAGATAAGTGCCAGAAGTCATTAATGTTGATTGTTTTTATATTTGCTGTACACTGTGCACCTCACAGGGAATGTCAACCGTACCTGGAACCTGCAGCGGACAAAGAACCTTCAAGTGACGATTGTGCCCTCCATTAAAAGTCAGTGTCTTTGGGCAGAGCAATGCAACTTTACAGGGGGACTTGGCACTTCTGAATAGAGGGGTACGACTGGGTCAGCAGCCTCTGAAAGAATGGTGCGGAAAGCACCAGCAAAGGAGACAAAACCACTTGGAGCCCTGGTGCCTTCCAGGAAAGGCTGTGTGGCACACCAGCTAGCACTGGGGGTAAAGAAATGGGGGGAAATCTTGCAGTGGGTTCTGTCACTTCTGTTTGAAGAAAGCAGATGGGTTTGGAGGGGCTCTTTGGGGCTGGGCGTTGTTACCAGGTGGTATTGGGAAGAGCAGGACAGGAGTGCTGACCCTGAGAGGTGCTGTTCCTGCTGTGCGAGCTGACTGATGCCTTCTCTTTCCTCAGAGTCTGTTTATGTCCAGGCCATGTTCTTCAGCTTCCTGAGTTTCCTCTCTTTTTACCTGGGCTCAGTGGTTGTTGCTTTTGTGCACTACATTAGGTGAGTTGAGGGGTTATGCAAGAGCAGCCTTTCTGTTTCTTGTCATCCTCAGGTACACCACACCCTGCAGAAATTTGGGGCGAGTGGGGTGGCAAGCATCTAAACAGAGCAGCTGAAGAAGTCCATGGCTACTCAGTGGGCTCCTCCATCAGTCAGAAAATACTTCTTCTGCTATGGGGACCGTGGAAGGATGAAAATCTGAGGGTCTGCCCTCTACATCTTGTAGTGCCCCACCCCTGTGTTTCCTTATATAAGGACACTGGGCAGCAGGTGGGAATTGTGAAGGGGCCAATCTGGGGTATGGAGTGTCAGAGCACTGAGGAACCGAGGTACTTTGTTGCTGGACAGAGTACTGCAATAAGTGGCAGTGACTCAAAGAGGGCCTTGGCGTCCCAAAATGCTGGTTTCCTTCCTTACCTGCCTCCCCCGCCCCAGACTGTGGTGCCTGGGCTTGTGTTGAGAAGAATGTCTGCATGGGCATGGCTTAACTTCAAGACATATCAATAAAATAACATTTCATTGGAACAATTCAATGAAATTACTTAAGTATGTGCTCTTATTTGCTGTTATTTTTCTGTGTTGTGGGAATATGCTGGTGGGGGTTTTTTGGGGTTTTATTTTATCTTACCATCCCCTGCTTGACGTCTGCATTGACAGAGGTGATAGGGGCTTCTTAAGCATTGTGCTGATGAGTGCCTCTAGCTCCTGCTGCCCCTTCAGTAGACTCATATGTACTTGGTCCCCTGGGCAGGGAAGTTGGGTTTGGAAAGGTGGTGTGTGGGTTTCTCCCAACGTACTGAGCAGTGTAGGATGGGATAAGTCATGGAAATGGTTGTCCTGCCTCTGGTGGATAGTTGAGGGGGAAAAAAGCCTGCTGTTGCTTTGAAAGTTAGAGAGGTGGACAGCAAGCAGTCATGGCTGAGTTGTGTCTAGTCCAACAGTATTTTTCTTTCTTTTGTTGTTGTGTGTGTTTGTTTCTTTTGTGCTTATTTTTGTTGGTTTTATTTGTTTTTTCAGAGCTTGCACCATGTTTACCTCTTGGTGTCCCAGGTAATCCTGCCATGGCTGGTAGGTGATGAGATTTGTTGGCTGTCTCATGAGTGCTGTCTGTTGCTTTTCAGGGTTCAGAGGAAGGCTTCGGCTGGGAGATTGAGTCCTGAGCACGGTAAGGTCTCTCCTCTGTTGTGTGACGGCTTTGAGTGAACGGCGCAGGCCCCAGGCCAGGCAAAGGACAGGCTGTCAGTCTGTCCTGGAGCTGTCTCCCCTGGTAGCTCACATAGTCTCTGGCGCTGAGGAAAGATGTTAGAGCTTCTTCTCTGCCCTCACAAGATAGGGCCTTTGAAGCCAGCTGCCCTGAATCTGATCCTGACCCCTACCCCTAGGAGCTGCCTTTTAAAGGGGTGGAGGAAGGCCAAGCCTTGCCTAGACCTGGCTACAAGCTAATGTTCCTGATGCCAGGTCTGTTGATTTTTAAACAAGGCACTTTTGAGTATGTCAGCTCTTACGCTTTAAGAATTCCTCTGCCTGGCTTAAGCATGGGGTCTTTTAATATGTTAATTGAATTTAAATGTTAATTTGTTTTTCACTGGAAGTTGCAGACAGCCAGGTGAATGAATGACTAATAGAGTTACGTAGTGATGTTCATGATATTTGTGTTGACATTGGATTCAGTTTACTTTGTACTGCACCCACATTTCCACAAACTGCAGCTGTCTGCCTTACAAAAACAGAGCTGCATCTAAGAAGCTACCAGTGAAAGATGGAAGGTTTTGTCATGTGGATGGGGGGCACTGGGAGTTCTTGCTTTCTGGTGAAGTGTGGGCGTCTTTCCATTTTGAGTAAATATTTAGTGCCTGAGAAGTTGTTCAAAGCATTGGTGCTGAGGTCATTTGTACCTCTCTCCTGGAGGAAGGGAGGATATTGTTTTGGCAGCATTGAAAGGTTCTTGATGTTACTCCTTTTTTGATGCCGAGCTTTTTTCGGTCTCTCTGGTCTGCTACATGCCATCAGATAAGCATGGTACTATAACTGAGCTGTGTTTAGGGGATCAGCAGTGGAACTTCACTCTGACTGGCATCCATTGGCTTAATATTTCTGCTGAGGACCTGGGGGCATTTGAATTCTTAGACTTGCTTTGTTAGCCACTAAGATCCTCATGTATCCCTGTATGTGGAATATGTGTGAAAGGCTTTTTTTACAACATGAACAGGGAACTGTGAAAATGTCCGTAAATATATTCTAATTTTATATCATTTGGGATGGTTCCTGCTGTAAAACAAGAGCAGGTCTTAAGGCACTGGAGAAGTGGGAAAGGGCTATGTGTTGGGGAGTTTGGGTAAGCTGAAGAGACCTGTCCAAGGTTTTGGAAGGGCTCCAGGGTGCTGACAAGGAGTCACTGTCTAAGACAAGGAGGCACAGTCTCAGCCAGGTGAGACCAGAAGTCCCAGGGAGTGCTGCTGATGCTGCAGCTGAAGTTTAATGTGCTGAAGCAAGCTTAGAAGTGGCCTTCTAAGCTGCCCTGGTGAGAGGAGGAAGTTAAATTCTGGTGTTTGGAAAGTTGCCCCAGAAACTGCAGGGCACAGGTGCTGTACTTAGTATGGACCTGGAGAGCAGAGAACTGGGTTGCTGAGCAGGGCGGACTGCTGAACAGCATCCCTGTGAAGGGAGAGAGGAGCACAGCTCATAGTTTACAGCTTTCCTCCCAGAGGCACCTGTTTCTTCTGTGACCTGTCCTCTCCCTTGTAATCTGCTGCTGCCTTCACATACCTGACACTACATGTTGCAGCCACATCCTTTCCTCTGGGGTGGAATCATGTCCTACCCACACACTGTTTCTTCATCTTTTGTCTCTTCAGGGTGTGTCTGACTGATGCTTATAAAATGGTAATTAGCATCTTCCCTGTCTTCCAGATCAGTGGACACACTGGCTTTCTCTGTCTTTTTTTTCTCCCCTCCCCACCCATTGGAATTTCTTTCCCTTCCAAGTACCCCTGGATCTTGGCTTCTTCATCACTCCTCACTCCTTTTGCCCACCAAGGAACTGGATGGAAGTGCTCAGCAATCTGTCTTTGCCATTTGTCTTTGAATATCCTGCCACTCCATGTGCCCCTTTGCTCCTCTTATCCATCTTACGTCTGGCTTCTGTGGTTCACTTTTTTTTTTTCAAATCTGGCACACCTTCCCTTCCACATCCTCACTATCTGGTGGAGGCAACAGCTGGTGGAACCACACCTGGTGTGGTACATTTACTTTGCTGACTCACTCTCACAGTTGGAAGTGGGACTGAAATTAGTGGGTGAGTTGGGTCCAAAGTGGCTGTTAGAGACAGGGCAGAGTGCCTTTTCTCTTTGGCTCGTCTGCTTTGTCCAGATTTAAATCTTCCTTTGGTTACTTGGGAGAGAAGGTTGACAGGTCACTTGAGAGAATAAAGCCTGGTCTAAAATTAGGAGGCAGTATCCCCGTGGGACAGGACTGACAGGACTAGGAATTCTGCGTGTGCCTTGGTGCCGTGAGCATAGGAAAATGCTTTTGCCCTCCTTGCAGTGATCTGGATTTTCAAATGACTTCTAAAGCAAGAGGAAAAGCTTCCATGAGAGAGGGAGGTTGGATTGGAGGTGACAAGCAGAAGCTGCATCTTGTTCCTGCAACAACCTACAACAACATCCTGCCCATCTCAGCTCAGGGCTCAAGGGCTGTCACTTGGGAGCTGAGTGTGCCAGAGCCCTCCCTGTGGTGCTCAGTCCATCCCATGTTCACTTCTGATGCTCCTCTGAGCTGTTTGCTTTCTCTGTTAAAGGGGTGGGGCAGGAGCGCAAAGGAGTTAAAATTGAGATGGAGTCTTACCCCCTGGCCAACAGGCACAGCAGACATGCCAAAGAAAAGCAGTAATTGGGACTTGAAACATCACATATCATTGCTGTATGGATGCTTCCCTGACTTGGGCTCAGTCAGGGAAAAGTTTTAGATCTCTTTACATAAGTGGCTAATGAAAATGGTATAAAAACCTATGCAAGGTGTGACAGAAATGCCCAGAAATTCTAGCTGGAAAGAGAACTCTGCCTGTGCCTGTCACTTTGAGACCAGTCATGCACTGGGAAGCCAGAGATGCAGCTTGGGAAGCCAGGCCATTGGCAGGCTGCAGTAAAGCTTTAAATACCATGCCACGTTCCGCATTGCTTTGCTGCTGACTGACCACATGATGTTGTTGGAAGGGTGAAACTTTAAAGGAACTGAATTTGTCTCACTGTGTGCCACCACTGGAAAACATGGTCCTGCTCCTGCTGCCCTTGCTTCCCTCTCTTTTGTGGCTATGGCTGTCTGACCTCTCAGTGAAGGGATTCAGCTGGCTTTGTTTCCTGCCACGTAGGTCAGCTGCTGAGCTCCACCATGGGAAGCAAAAAGAGGGAATGAGGAGGCGGGAGAGCACTCCTCCTTGCTTCATGTATGTGGGCAGGAGGCAGGATGTTCCTAGCCCTCAATGGCTTGCCCTTCTTGTCATCAGCACAAGATCATTACCACTTTTTGCACAGAGCAATTTTTTCTTTCTGCTTGATTGGTTAAAATTACTTTGGCTTCTCTTGCCAAAGTCTGTGAGTCTTGCAGGGATAGCTAAAGGTAGCAATATTTGAAGAGTTGCATGAGATGGGGAAAGAGAAGAATTAGACATTCAGAAGGCTGTTAAGAACATCATGAGACTTGCTCTAAAATGTACCGAGTCTTGCAGCCCCACAGTGTGATCCCTACAGGGTGCTGGGGGGAGGCTCACGCTGCCGGTCTCACTGGCAGCCTGTGTGGGGAGGCTGAAGGGAATGGGTTTGCTTCACACTGCAAAACAAGGGTTTCCCTTTTGCACAGTATGCTCTAGAGGGAGACTGCCATCTGTTTAGAGAAATGTTGCTTTTCCCAAGCCCCTCCAGCACTTCAAGCTGTTTGTATTCACCTCAGAGATGTTTTGAAGCACTGACGTGAAACTGTCTCTCTTGGGTCTGTTTCCATTGCAGGATCTGGGATGATGACTTCTTCCCACCCTATCTCAGCCAGCACTCCTGAGGGAAGCAGCTATGGTGCTATTGGTACAGTATATTCCAGAACTGGTGCACAGGGGAGGCTTCTGCCTGCTGTAGGGGAAGGCACTTTTAGGGTGATTTAACACCAGAGGAGAATAAAGCTGCAAGTTTTAGGACCATCTTGCAACTATTTAAAACAAAAAACTAACCAAACTGCAGTTTATGAGGTTCAGGTTGCACTTTAGGGAAAAGCATCTACGTAATAGAAGTGGCAAATCTGAAAGAGGAGCTCCCAGAGACTGTCACTGGAAATGTTTGTCTTAGACAAAGCTACAGTCACCTGAGAGCTGTGGGTGACAACGCTGTTTCAGACAGGACATTTACTAGTGGCTGACAAAGGTCCCTTGCAAGCAAGCTTCTAGGAGCCTGTAATTAGCTCACAGCCTGCCTTTAAACCAAAGCATGGCTGTCCCTGGGAGGCTGAAGGGTTGTGTGCCATAAAGCAAGGCAGAATCGGAGTTTCTTGCCTCCGGGGGTTTCACTAAGGAAGAAATAATGTCATACTGTCAACAGGTGAATCATGCCCTGACAGCAGAGGAGGAAAAAACTTCCTGAGGGCTTAATGACCACTTTACCCCTCCTTCCCCTTTTTCCAAAGAAATCTTTTAAAAGCATTTGGGAAATGAGGAATCTTCTGCCCATGTCGATATGGGCAATGAGCTGGGAGTTGCCCAGCCTGTGGGAAGTGCAGGCTGACCTGTACATGACCCAATGCTGGGGATGCAGTGGGAGCAAAGCTGGTACTCTGCCTGCTTTGAAAAATCGACTTTTTTCTTTGTCTTTTGTTCTACAATATTTTTAGAAAAGCTTAGATATATATATATAAAGCTTACATAAGATCTGAAGGTTAACTAGGTGAGTGGGTTTTTGACCCCTAACAGTCTGCTTCTTTCTCTAGAACTTTTTGTCTTGTTTCAGAATTCCAGACTTCAGAGCCTGGGCTAATAGAGAGTAGAAAATGTTAAGAGATGAAAAGTAATAGAATAAAAGCAGAGTAAAAACTAAAATGCTGCAGAGAGGGGGAGATAATGGTCCTTCAAACTGCTCTGAGCTGATCACCTGATACTTTTAGGAAGGTTTGGGATCATGGAAAAACATTTTCCCTGAACTGGCCATATCAGCTTGTCAAAGCATCTGGGACAGCTTTATTCTTGCTATGCACAGAGGGATTTAGCCTTTACCCTGCCTGTCTCCTTCTCCCTGCTGTGGCCCAGATGAGTCCAGCTCCAGCGGCGGACGCCAGCTGTCCTCCCCCGAGCGCCGGCCCCCAGCCGGTTCTGACACAGACAGCTCCGTGGAGGAGGAGAGCGACTTCGACACCATGCCAGAAATCGAGAGCGATAAGAACATCATCCGCACCAAGGTATGGATGGTGTTGCAGCTGTGGCCCTCATGCTGGGCCTTGGGCACGTCTGGGCCGTGACCAGCACTGGTCACTTCAGTGAAATCTCAAAAGTCCTGCTCCCTTTCCGGGTGGATTTCATCTGATAAAGCCGAATGTGCTTCTTAGTCTTCTTGCAGTCACTGAAAGTTTTCCCACTGTGCTAAGAACACTGCTGAAATGAGCACTTTATTATGGAAAATCAAGATGTATTGGGGACTATTGGGAAAGGAGGAAAATGCCCAGAGAGCATCCCAGAAAGTTCAGGGAGGTTCAAGGAAGATAGGGAGAAAATAATCTGCAACAGTAGGTGGCTGTTTAGTACAACTAGTGTGATTACAGTGGATGTACAGAGGGGCTTTAAGCCAGCAGCTCTCAAACTGCCTCCTTTTGTCATCCATCACTGCTCTGTGTGGTTGGAGCCATTCCGGGAGGTCAGAGGATTTTGCAGAACTCGTTCCCGTAGAATCAAGGGACACAGTGAGTCCACTGTGTAAAACCAGTCCAAATAGCACCAAGCTGCAAATATGTCAAGATCTTCTACTGGCATCTGTAATCTTCACTGGTTCTTTTGTGTTTTCTCCCCTCTTTTCCCACCCACTAATATTTTAGGTGTTCCTCTATCTCTCAGACTTGTCCAGGAAAGACCGAAGGATTGTCAGCAAAAAATACAAAATCTATTTCTGGTAAGGAGAAGGCAAACTGGTAAGGCCCAAACTCTGGACCCAGAGTCTCTGGTTCTGGAGTCTGTCCACATACTCTTCTTCTGAGCCACTTTCTGAACTATCCTGTTACCTATTCTGACCCTGTTCCAACCAGTAACTGCAGATCCCACATACCTCAAGTAAGGATATTTGTGGACCAGTGCACACATGATCCTGGCAATGGATTTTGTTTTACATCATTGCTGTTAAGCGTGGTAACAACCAGTGTACTGGAACATAATGGGAAGGGGGAGAAACTGGCACTCAAACACAGGAGCTTGTGGTTGACATCCTGGCTTTTCCTGTGCCCTTAGCATTTGCCTCCAGTTTGCATGAGCTCATGTGCTCCTCTGCTTCAGGAGGTCACAATGAGGTCATAACCCCAGAGCAGTGAGGTGTGCACGTTCCTCCACAGGCACTGTGGGTCTCTCTTCTGGGTGTGCACCCCTGGTTTTGGTGTGTGTGTAACTGCTGCTGCTGTCTCCCCTCTGCAGGAACATCATCACCATTGCGGTGTTCTATGCCCTGCCGGTCATCCAGCTCGTCATCACTTACCAGACGGTGCGTTGGGCTCCATGGCTGTCCCCTCTTGCTTTAACCTTGCTCTGTGCTTGTGTTGTGCAAGGGTGACAGTCACCGTGAAACTGGGGTCACCAGGAGTTCTGCTCTGTGTGAGGAGCAGTTTACCTTAGCTGCTCTCTCTGCACTGTGCTGATACTAGAGTGAGCTTGGCTCACTGGGCTTGCAGTTCTGCTGTTTTTCCTTGGGAAGTGGGAGTGCTGCTGTTTTCCTGCTCAACTGATGTCTCATTTGGGTCCTGTTTCATTTTAGAGACAGGAGGAATTTGATTTTATCTCTAAGAGCCAGCCAAAAGCAAGTAGCGTTTGCTGTGATTTCTCTTCCCTTCTCCCAACCCTTGCTATCCTGCTGTTATGCAGGTATCTGCAAGCAGGTCTATTAGTGGGGGGGTTGAGAGCACACAGTGTTTCCTCTGAAGACTGTTATCAGGTCTGTGGCCCGTGACAACATCTTGTCCTACCGTGAAAGCTTCGCTTGCAGACGTCAGTACTCCCCTGAGCTAGGCTGTGTCCTGGTACACCTTGTGTTTGTGCAGTGTTTGCATGGGGCAGACCCCCCAGAGCAGGGAGGATTTGCTAATGCCAGGTCTCCCACCTGCTCTCTGTCCAGGTAGTGAATGTGACGGGCAACCAGGACATCTGCTACTACAACTTCCTGTGTGCTCATCCCCTTGGGGTGCTGAGGTGAGTGAGCCCTTTCATCCCTGCATTTTTGTCTCATGCCTCCTGAGTGTTTGTGCTGTGCCCAGGTCAGGATTTTATGCTTGCCAGGCTCCCAGTAGCAGTGTTGCTAAGACCACTGGGAGTTTAGGACTCTGATCTTTCTGTTTTGCTCAGCAGTGGTGCTCTGTTGCAGTGAGACATATGCACCCTGGAACTTGTGGCACCTGGGCACCCCTTGGAAATCCTTGGCACAGCAATGACGTGCTCCTGTGCTCTATTGGACACTTGTATCCAAGGGGCAACACTTCAGATCAGTCCTTTCAGTGTAGCATTTCTCTAAATTAATGTGGGAGTGCAAAGAAAGCCCAGAGATGGGAATGTCACAGAAGAAGTGTTAAATTCACTGGGACAGGTGGACTCTTCAATCTAAAATTGTCATCTAATATGTGAAATTGCAGTTCAGCAGCTGCTGAGGTGGAAGGTGGTGGAGGGGGGAGCAAAATGGATTCAGCTTATCTTAACTCAGGGTTCAGCTTCCTGCTGCTGTGCTGCCTTTGCCTTAAAGCTTCTTCTTTCCTGCAGTGCCTTCAACAACATCCTCAGCAACGTGGGCCACATGATGCTGGGCTTTCTCTTCCTTCTCATTGTGTTGCGCAGGGACATCCTCCACCGCCGGGCCATGGAGATGAAAGATGTCTACACCCTGGTAGGAAGCACGATTGCCTGGGGCTGAGCAGAGGCAGGGAAGGTGGAGTGATCTCAAAAACCAGAGTGATACACAATGGGTTTCCACTTGCCTTCCTTGCTGGAGGGTTGAATCCTCCTCTTCTTTTCCTCCTGTGCAAAAGGGTCTAGGTGGGAGGCCTATGTTCCTGCACACCCCGGTGCTTTACTGCTTACAGTATGTCCATACTGCTGTGGTGACCCAGCCTGGGCTTGTGAAGACAAGGGGATTAATAGAGGAAGGACTCCCATGGCTTTGGCTTTTCCTGCAGCACTCGCTGTGGAGGAACTGGGACAGTAGGAGTGTCCCAAGATGCTTCTCTTTATAGTGATGTTTGATTTGTCTTACACGAGAGCTGCTTATGATAACTCAGAGGAATTGGCTGCCTCAGTCTCTGAGGCAGAGCTGCTGGTAGCCAGAGCTTTTGTAGTCTCTTGTGGGAGAGGATGGAGAAATCTGCAGCTCTTTGGGCAGAGGTGCTGGTGGTTTGTGGAGACAAACAGCTCTGTTTTCATGGGCTTGGTAGCAAGTAAAGGCATTAGCAGTTGTAAGGGTCTGGTGCTTGTGGTTCTCAGGTGAGATCTTGGCCAAATTGTGATGGAAATGCCTTCTCACATTGGCTGATGGGCTCTGCTCCTCAGGTGCTTCTAACACCCTACTGACAAGAGCAATTCTGAGTCTGCAGTCTTTTCTGTTTTGAGGAGGATGTAGCACAGCATGAAGTACAGGACAGAGATTTTCAGTCTCATGATGCTGGTACTAAGACACTGAGGTCTTCAGACCAGAACTTTCAGCGTGATTAGCTTGGGTTTGTTGCCTGTGGATTCACCTGGCTATGCCATGTGTCTAAATCCAGAGCCTGTGGTTGCACACAGGACACTGTGCTGTACTGGTGTCTGGAGAACTTGTGTAGGAGTTAGGAGGGATGAAGTGATGGAGACTGGAAGCTTGCCTGTGATCAGGACAGTGAGGGTACTTAATATACAGCTCTGCTCTCTTCCAGGACTATGGGATCCCAAAGCATTTTGGTCTCTTCTATGCTATGGGCATTGCTCTGATGATGGAAGGGGTGCTCAGTGCCTGTTACCACGTCTGCCCTAATTACTCCAATTTCCAGTTTGGTAAGCTGAGTTTCCTTTCTCCTTTTGAGCTGGAGCTAGGATTTGCCGTGTTCTGTCTCCTGCTGAGTTGCTGACGTTTCCCATCCCTCTACCCTTGCAAGTCTCCCTGGAGCCTGCCTGTTTCAAAGCTCAATCAGGAGGCTGTGATGCCCTGTGGGAAATTATTTTCTGATCCCCTTTAGTTTTTGTTGCCCCAGAGCAAGGAAGATGTGCTGCAAGGTGGCAAAGCACAAAGCGCTGTACAGTGTAGTGCAGCAGCAGGGCTGAACCCAAGACTGGCGGGCACAGATCCCTGATGCTTCGTGTGCCCTTGGAGCAGCTTTCTGGGGCCACTGGCAGCAGCTGTTTGCACTGTTTCTGTTGTGTCCCTCCACAGACACCTCCTTCATGTACATGATCGCAGGACTGTGCATGCTCAAGCTCTACCAGACCCGGCACCCAGACATCAATGCCAGCGCCTACTCCGCCTATGCCTCCTTTGCTGTGGTGATCTCCCTGGCTGTCCTTGGAGTGGTATGGCTCCCTCTTACCCACCTGCTTCTCTGGGAAGGAGGTGGCATGGCTGGGAACATGGCTTAGCTGTCAAAATAACTGGGGAAAGCAGCAGTGTAGGATAAGACTGTGTTAAGCAGCTGTTAGCATTTGAATTCTCAGTTCTGCTGGGCTTTCCTCATCCCTTCCCCTGGGCTTTCAGGTGGGAGAAGAGCAGAGCAGTTTCTTCTAGGTGGGCTTGTTTTTTGGGCTTTGACCACCACATCCTATCCTTCTCAAGAGGAGAAATTCATGCATCCAGATGGACATGTCCAAGCAAACAGATAGTCTTCCTGTGGCATGATTCACATTGGAGGAAAGAGGGGTGAGGCTGGCTGAGCTTCCAAAACTAAGTATCTTATACCTGATTGCTTGTGCCTATTTCTCCCCTTTGGAAAACTCCATGTTGTTTGGCACAGCTCCTGCAGTTGGCCCCTCAGTCTTTGCAGAGGGGCAGGCTAGGATAATGTCTGGGGGGCTCTAAGGCAAATTCCTGGAGTACCTGCCTATGGAAGGGCACTGGAGCAGAAGCTACAGGACTTTGCCCGTTTGCTCATAGCATTGCAAGTACTGAGCTGGGCTCGCCAGAACCCCCAACCTGTGCTTTACCTTGGAGGTCTCTGCTTCCCTTCTTTTGAAGGACTCATTTTCCTTCATCAGGGAAATTTTGCACCCAGGCAAAATTCATGGAATTCTTGCTCTGAACTAGCAGCTTAGATCCCAGTGGGCTGATAGCTCCTCAGTACCACATAATGCCGAGGTCTCTGTTTACAAGACTGTCTGTGGGATAAGGCATGCAGGAGGAGCTGGTGACCTTGGGACTTCTTTGATAGGTGTAGTGAATCTTGACAACCCAGGTTCAAAACACTGAGACTTTATTATGGATTGCTCTATATTCTCTTGTGGGGTGCTTTGAAGCTGTTCAGTGGAGTTTGAAAGCAGCATGTCTCCCTTGTTCCATTCATGGAGAGGTGGCTTTTCTGCTTGCTTTTTGGTGTGTGGTTTTTTTTCTCTGCCCACACAAAGTGAAAAGTTCAGGCGAGTGCTTTGCCCCAGGGAACAGGAGTGGTCACAGCCTGATGTCAGATGAAGAGTTTCTGGACTCCTTATTGTATGAATGAAAGATTAAGGTTTTAGTATAGAATTAACCTGCACTTGCAGGTTACTTCCAGTCCTTAAATAAAATGCAAGTGCACAGTAGGAGCGGAGAAATTGCCTGCAGAGCAGTTCTGTCCTTTTGGTCAGCTTCAGTACAATTGTTAAAGTAATGGTTGGTTCCCTGACTGCCTCTGTAAAAATCTGCCTCCTGGCTGGAGAGCTGCTGCCCAGCTCAGCAGAGAGAACTTGCCTGGCCTTGGGAATCCCTGTACTGCTGCTCTCTGGGTCAGCTGCTGTCCTTCCAGTCTTGTACAAAGGGGCATTCAGAGTGGTCTCCTCTCCAGGATGCTGAGCTCCTCTTGCTTTTCTGGACTTCATTTTGAATTTATAGATCTGTTTTCTGGTTGGAAGTTTTAGGGGTTTTTTTTTCCTATGTTCAGTAAGGTTGTTTAATGTCCCATGGTGATGTAGGACAGGAAAGGATTGTCCTGCTGAAAGAGGGCTCAGTTTGCTTTTAAAATGTCTTTGCTTTCAGGTGTTTGGGAAAAATGACATGTGGTTCTGGGTTATTTTCTCAATGATCCACGTTTTGGCCTCGCTGGCTCTCAGCACCCAGATCTACTACATGGGCCGCTTCAAGATCGGTGAGTGCTGTGACCGAACCGTCTCCCCCCGGGTGTGCGGGTGCCTCCTGTCCTCACCTGCCTGTGCAGCGCAGTCCTGTGGCCCCTGTTCTGGGCTACCCTGTCCTCTCATCCATCTGATGCTTTCCTGGCCTCTGAAGTCCTTGTGCTACTGCTTCCCCCAGCAGTGGGAATCAGCAGGAGCTGTGTGCTCTGTGGTGGCAGGATTGCTGGGCACTGAGGGAGCCGCCCTTCAGCTGCAGCTCTCCCTAGTGCTGTGCTCAGAGGGGTGAGGGGGGAGAGGGTCTGCTGTGGAGCCTGGCTCTTGTGCTCTGTTTATAAACCTGTTTCTCCTTCCTCTTCTGCTCCTGTCTGCCTCAGACGGCCCTGACTCAGGTAACTGTCATTGAACTGATTGTGTATCAGCCAGGGATTGCATGGATTTGTGAGGAGGAAGGCTCGTGTGCCACCTGGGGTCAGCTCTTGGGAAGTGAAACCAGTTTGCCAGCAGCACTGCCAGTCCTGTTCTTTGGCAGGAAGGGAGTGATGCAGCACAGGAGAGCTCAGATCGTGGTGCAGGAGCCTTTTCAAGCTCTGCCTTGTGGCTAAAGGGGAGCATCTGTGTTCGTGCATGTCCATTCATCCCCACTGCCACTGATGGCTCTGCAGTGAAGCTTCTGCAATGATTTTGAGAGCAGGAGTGTCTTGAGTGTGCTCTGCCCTTCTAGGACCCTCTAAAGCCTGTGGGACCTGTTTCTGCTGTTTCCCTGCTCTGACAGCTTGTTCCATGGAAGGTGCTTCTCCCCCTTCCTACATACACACACCTTTCTTCCGCAGATAGGGTTGCAAAGCCAGCCTCTATACATACAGGCAGGGCCTGTGTGACTTCTGAATAGAGAGATTTTTAAATTTATTTTTTGTTGTAACCTGTTCTGTCCAAATGCCATCCTGTGATGGCTGCCCTTCTGCTCAGCACAGACTGCTCCCAAAGGGCAAGACATGAATCGGCTGACACCTTGGGTTCTCTGTTGTCAGCTGGTGGGTGTCAGCTTCTTCCTCATAGGCATTTTAGAGCTCACTGTGCTGGCTGTTCTGGCTTTTTATCCTTTCCTTTGACAGACCTGGGCATATTTCGGCGAGCAGTGATGGTGCTGTACACGGACTGTATCCAGCAGTGCAGCCGACCAATGTACATGGTAGGTGACTTCTCATCCCAGCACCTCCCACCAATTTCTCACTCTTTAGGCAATGTGCAGATGAAAGAGGTGGGGCTATATGAAAAAGTGATGGTCCTTGCTTCCCTTGTTCTCCCTCCCCCAGAATGGCTGGGGAAGTGTAGGTCTCTGCTAGAGTGGTTTACCCCCAACCTCCAGGCCTCCCCTGATCTCAGCCTCGGTCAATAAAACACGAAAGCAAAGGTGATAAAAGCATTACAGGATTTGCCTTTGCACTTGCTCTTTGGAAGCATCCATTCAGAGGAACAGGTACGAGGCTCTGTGCAGTGCAGCCTCTCTGGGGAAGGCTGCAGCTATTTTGGTTTTGTGGCTTAAGCAAAAGCAATTGCCATTTCTGCAGCACCTCAGGGTAGACAGCAAAAGAGGTAAGAAAAGGTGGCTATTACCTTGTGTCCCACTGATTGCTTTCTCCTTGGTATAGGGTGCTAATTAGGACTTGAAGCCAAATGGAGTTTTTCACCCATGAGCATCCTTTTTCTTAATTTTTTTATTTATTCTCCCATCTCTGAATAAGCAAATTCGGTCCACTCAAGGCATGAAGTAAGCCTGGCCAGTCTGAAATAGCTACATCATGAAAGCAGGTGTAAGCATAAATGTACATGCCCCACAGATATAATCCTTCTGCCTCCTGTAGTTACAGTGCTTCCCTAGCTAATGGTGAGATGGGAGGAAAAAGGGGCTCTCTGAGTATGTGCAGGATGCTGTCCAAAGCTTCCCCTGCTGCCTCTTTCAAGCACGTCCTTGCTCTCTGCAGTAATTCTTTTGTAGAACAGTGGGAGGGAAGGAATCTAACTAGAAAAACAGTAGAAGCAGTCAGAGGATTCACAGAACCTCCTGAGGCTGATCCCTTAAGTGCTGAGCTTGTCCTTTTTTAGATGTTTAGTCTCCTTGCAACACTTTCTTAAAATATTTGAGGGTCAGAGCAGTTTCCACTAGATAAAAGCTCCCGCAGAGCCAGGTGCATGTCTGTTTGCAGGAACCAGGCTCCAAATCCCCACATAATACTCTCCTGAATTTCTGAGGCAAAGGCCTCTTTTTGCATACGCTTTTCATTTTATCTGATCATCAGTGTCTTCTTCTCCAGGACAGGATGGTGCTGCTCATTGTTGGGAACGTGGTCAACTGGTCCTTGTAAGTACTGGCACATTGGTGCCTTGTGTATTTGTGCATGTGGGCAGCAGGATTTGGTACTGGCACACAGGTGGCCTGGAGTGACAGGGAGATGCAGCAGTGTCTGTGCAATAATCCTGTGCTGGGGCCCTTCTGATGTGTTTTGGCAGGCAGGCTGATCTGAGTGTGGTATCCATGGGATGCAGTGCAGCACTAGAGCTACCTGGAGCATCCCTGAGCTTTTCAGCTGGGGCTGTCTCATGGCTCATATCTGAGGGAGTTTGTGAAGGGCTGGCCAGGTATTGTGCTGCTGTGCTGTGCTTCCCACAGAGCTGGGAGATCTCTCTGGCACAGCCAGGGGTGCAGGAGACCTGACAGTCACAGAGCCTGGCTGAGCAGTACCCGCATGGGAGTGATCAGCTCTTGGATGAGACCTAAAATCATTGCCCCAGGCTCTTGCTTTTCACTGAAGCTGCTTCTCAGGGACATGTCTTCAGCCAAATGTACAGGTCTAGGGCCAGGTCCTACTGAGTGAGATGTGTTTGGCCATGGGTTGGAAGCAATCCAGGGCCCTTGCCTGTCCTCTGGAGTCTCCAGTTGCTTCAGCAGCTGACCATGGCTGAATTTCCTTGGCTGGGAGCAGAGGCAAACAGTGCATTTCCTCCAGGGAGCTGTGGTGCTGTGGCACTGGTGCTGTGTCCTGCAGGCCTGGGTGTGGGGTGGAGCAGTGTGTGGCTGTCAGTTTGGGGACGTACCGTGTCCGCAGTGAAAGAAGCTGGCTGGTGTCCTTTTTATCCTCTCTCTCAGTGCTATCTTTGGGCTGGTGTATCGGCCCAGAGACTTCGCCTCCTACATACTGGGAATCTTCATCTGTAACCTGCTGCTCTATCTGGCCTTCTACATCATCATGAAGGTAACGGGAGGCAGCTGTAGCTGTCCCTGAGGCCCCTGTCTCCAAAGGGGAAGGGATGGGCCTTTTTTCTGGCTGCAGTTTGGGTTCCTGTGCTGCAGAGGGGTGTGGAGGGACCTTTGTGGGGCTCTGGGTGGGGCAAGGTGTTGGGGAGAGATGGTGTGTGGGCATTTCAGGGGTGGCTGGGCTGTGTCTTTGGGGCAGCCCTTCACAGATGCAGATGTGTGAGCTCTGTGCATGGCTCAGTCCCCTGGGAAGAACTCAGGGTGTGTCCCTGTGTGCAGCTCCGCAGCTCTGAGAGGCTCCTGCCCATCCCCATGTTCTGCATCGTGGCCACGGCAGTGGTGTGGGCAGCTGCCCTCTACTTCTTCTTCCAGACCCTCAGCAGCTGGGAGGTAAATTTCCATTTTTCTGCTCTCCTGTCCATCTGTCTCATCATCTTTCCTTCCTGGTGTTTGTTTTGCACAAAAAAGACTCTGGAGAAGAGTCTAGGGCTGCTCATGGGGAGTTGAAATGGGTCAACTCATTTAGCAGACTTGTGAAGGCAGCATGGGAAGCTGTGATGAGCCAAAAATTGCTGTAGCTGTGTAGAGGCTGTTAATGACCCAGGTGATCCAGAGGTGACTGGTCCTTCCTAGGGGACAGAGGAGGAGCTGGGGATCTGGAAGGAAAATGGGGAAAATCCTGACCAGTGCTGGGTGGAAGACATCCCTGGAGCACATGGCCATCTGGGGTCAACCATGTCAGCCTGCCTGGGCTTGTTAGGGCTTTTGGTGACCTGGGAGGCCATTAAATCCTGACTGGGTGCCTTCTAACAGGATGTCACATCCAGCTCCATGGAAACGAGGGGCTTGCTCCAGGGTGGTCTGGTGAAGGCTGTACAGCTTGTGCTATGAAGGACCTCAGATGTGGAGACCAGAGGGTTCCCATTGGATATGTGGGTTGTGGTCCCAGATCCATTCTGAGGTCCAAGTATAACATTGTGTTCATGGTCTGCCCTTACCACATGTCTGGCCAGCACAGCCCCTTTTCCTGGATCCTGCTTGGAGGGTTAAGACAGGTTGATCACTGTAGGGTTCAGTGTGGCCAGCAAGGGCCCAGTATGGGTGGATGTCAGGTCCTGACCCTCTGCCTGCCCTCCTAGGAGACTCCAGCAGAGTCCCGGGAAAAGAACCGGCCGTGCATCCTGCTGGGATTCTTTGATGACCACGATGTCTGGCACTTCCTCTCCGCAGCTGCCTTGTTCTTCTCCTTTCTGGTGAGTCCTGCTGAGCCTCCCACTCTGCTGGATGGCCTCACCCTCTCCTCTTAACCTTGCTCCCCTCTATCCACATAGAGCTGTGACTGCTCCAGAACTCCCCAGAATTGTCCCAGTTCCTCTGATTGGTTCTACCTCCAGACATCCTTCACAGTAGGGTGCTCCTTGTCAGTGGGATCAGGGATCAGGCTTTCTCCTTTACTTTATATCTCTCCCAGTGCCTCCTGGCCTCAAATTCCCTCTGGGGCTGTGGGTCACACAGCTGTTGTGGGAAAGCTGAGGGGCTGCTGCTGTGACCAGTGACTCGTGGATTTGTGAATACCTCCCATAAAAGCAAGGCCTGAAGATCTGAAAGGAAGACCTCCCTGGCCAGCAAGACCTGAATCTGGCTTGCACTTTCCTCCTTAGGTCCTGCTGACCCTGGATGATGACCTGGATACGGTGCGCAGGGACAAGATCCC
Source organism: Machaerirhynchus nigripectus (assembly GCA_013397975.1). Taxonomy (NCBI): domain Eukaryota; kingdom Metazoa; phylum Chordata; class Aves; order Passeriformes; family Dicruridae; genus Machaerirhynchus; species Machaerirhynchus nigripectus. The sequence continues at coordinate 1,103,245 of VZRQ01005473.1, read as the reverse complement.
AGTGTTCTGAGTCCCCAGGGACAGGGGCGCAGAAGTGTCCCAAACCGCTCAGCCAAAGGCACCGGGCCACTGGTGTCTGTGGGGAATGAGCCTGCTTCCGTGGCCAACAGCCCAGTGGGAGCAGGGGAGCTGGATCCCACAGCAGGCATGAAGGGGGCGCTGTGGCGACTGAGGTGGGACCAGGAGGGAAGACGACGTTTGCTCCTTTCCCACCGCATCCTCTGGGGCAGGCTTGATCCAGAGGCCAAGGCCAGTGCACAGCCCTCTGGCTTGTGGGTGCAGTGGGTGCTGGAGCCAGTGATGGGGGAGGAAACAGGAGGGAGGCATGTTGGAGACCTCTGCTTCCCTTCCTTCCTGCTGATGTCCACTTCCTCTCTGGTGAGCAGGCTTGAGAAGTGCCATGCAGCTCCTCCAGCAATGGGAGCTGATGCCTGCACCCTGCAGGCTGCTGCCCTCAAAGAGTCCCTTCAGCAGCACAGGAAGAGCATTTTGTTCCTGTCCTGTAGCAGCCGAGGGAGCAAAGGACTCCAAACTGAGGTGGCACTGGGGGGACTGTGTTTTCTGTTTTCTTCTTTTTGTTGGAGAGACTCCTCCGGTAGCTGGTGGGGAGCCACGGTACCAAGGCTGCAGCGTTGGTGGGAGGTGGTGAACTAGAGCTGCCTGTGAGGGCTCTGCCAGACTCAGAGCCTCCTGCCTTGCTCTTGCAGCCTCTCTTGTCACTCCTGTTGAACAGCCACACTCCTCTGGCAGCTCCAGAGCTGGCACTTGCCAGTGTGCTGATCTCTGTCACGGCACCACAAGTGCTCTCCTCAAGCGACCCTAAGAGACACCGCACAGCAAAGCCACAGCCTTCTGTGGCAGCCCTTGGCTCCTGCTGCGTGCCTTGCTGAAGGAGCAGGAGGGAACAGGGAGGTTTTCCAGCAGCCTCAGACTTTCTCCTCCCGTGAGCTTGGTTTGGACAACCTTTGCAAAGCAGGTTCCCTTATGGGCCGGGAGTGTGAAGGAGGTTTTGGGGCAGTTGGGGTTGAGTTCTTTAGCTAAAGATCTGGACCAAACTTTCTTCTCCAACTTCTCTGAATCTGAAATGAGTTTTTTAATGGCTTCTGCATTCTTTCCAGTTTCTTAGTTATTTAAAAAAACAAGAATAAGGTGTGAATTATTTCAGGCCTTGCATCTAAAATGGGACCTGTTTTGCTAATTTGCAATTAAAAAGTGTTCTTTGAGGCCTGCTGTCCTTATTCTTGTCACTGCCTGAGCATTTTTACTTTGGGGTATGTGCATGTAACCAGTGATGCAAAGGTTTCATTCCACTTCTGCTTACTAAAGCAGATGACTCTGGTGATGTTTTACTCCAAGAGTCTGTATCTCCTTGAACAGTTTTGCACCAGCTGGTTTTTATTTTTTTCTAAGTTGGAGTTCATCGAGATGGTCAATAAAATGGATGTTCCTGGTTCCCTGCCCTGCAGGTTTATCTGAATTCTTCTTGCTCTTGCTCTCAGCAGCAGCAGAGACAGCAGTCAGGGCAGAGGGGTGCCCAGTGGTGTCACACAGCTGCAACCATCCTTGGGACTGTCACAGGTGTTTCCTGAGCATAGGTGTGGATGACCTGCTTGTTCTCTTAACCAAATTGCCTTTGTAAGGCTACATAAAGAACAGACACTCGTTTGTCACTGTAGTCCCTTGGGCAGGATGAGGAGAGGGCTGGAGGAGGAACGACACAAGAGGCTGCCAGCCTTTATCTTTCTAAGCAGAGCTGTGCTGCTCCGGAGGGTGTCAGGGTAGCTGTGCCAGACTGAAGGAGGACCTGTGTGCTCCCAAATTTGTCCAGTTCCGGCGACATATTTTTATAAAATACACTCTTTCTCCCTGTGTCTTGCATAATCTGTATGACCTCTCATAATCTCTCAGACATTGTTCCAAGCTTGTATTTGTTTCTAGCCAGGAAGCTGGTTATCTTCTTTAAACTGAAATGGGAGGAAAAAAAAATGTTGAGCAGCAGTTGGAAGGCTCGACGTGGGAGGTAGAACAGCATATGGGCTTGCTGGGCTGAGCAGAGATGAGCACAGCGTGGAAGGGTAAGGTGGTAGCAGCGAGGGAGAGGGAGGCTGGAGAACAGCACAGAATGAACAGAAAAACACGACAGAATTCAATTAAATACAAGGAAAGGCACCTCAGGCCTGAGAGATGGGAGGAAGGACTGGAATCGTCTCCCTGCTGCTTCTGTGCTACCAGCTTGATACATCAATTTTTAAAATTTCCTCTTAGCTCTGCCCTGCCTGCTGGGCTCTGTTTGTGCTTCAGCTCTCCCACCTAGTGGCCACCTGAGCCCTCGATTGCTGGGGCTCTGGCTGGGTACCCGGGCAGTCTGTGCCTCCAGGCACAGCTGTCCCAGGCACACTTGGCTCTGCAGCCCTTGCCCCACAAATGGAGCTTGTCTTGAGTGCTGCTGTCCTTCTCCGGGCCCCTGCCCTCGGGCAGGATGATCAGCTTGCTGGGTATACAGGGACCCTCATTCCATGGTCTGCAGGGTCATGCTGTTGTTTTCTCACCTTTCTCTGCTCACTAAGCAGAGCAGCACCATGGAACGGTGTTGGGAGGTGAGGGGGCCTCTCTGCTGCCCATGGGCTGGTAATGGAGTCCCTGCTTCCCCCTGCTGTGCTCATGCTGGGGATAAGCTGCTGTCACAACTCCTGAAAGGGAAACAAACTGTGCCACCATTGTGGGGACACCTCCCACTACAGCAAGTTGTTCAAAGCTCCATCCACCCAGACCTTTCTAAAGATGGTGCATCCACCACCTCTCTGGACAACCTGTTCCAGTGTCGTACCACTCTCATTGTAAAAAACTTCTTCCTAACAGTCCATATAGTCCCTGTTTTCTCAGGAAATGTAGGTAAAGTTGTTCTGCCCAGTACAACTCAGCGAAGAAGGAAACAGCTTCTGTATAATACTAATACTCCCTCACAGGTTAGGAAAACTACCCAGGGCCATGTGAGCTGTTACAACTCCCCCTCGAGCCTCTGGGCTGGCAGAAGAGCAGCCAAGGCAGGGGCAACGCACTGCAGTGTGGAAGAGAAAGGCAGCTGCCTCGTGTCCTGTTTCCCCTCCCCTCTGCTATGACTGAACTGGACACACGGGCTGTCACTGAAGGAACAAAAGCCTCTCTGTCTTAATACTAAACTTCAGCCTTTTTTAAAATTAAGACCTTCCCTAAAGGCAACTTCCATGCCCACAAGAATTTGGAGGTTTACAAGTCAGGTTTTCTGGAGCCTCTGAAAAGAATTGTTTCCTAGTAATTCAGTATTGTGCAATCTCCCAAAAAAGCCTTTACTTGCCTTGCAGGGTCTCTGTACCGCTCTCATCCACACCACATCCTTTAGCTTCAAACTGTGACAAAACAACTGTCTTAGACCACTTCAAAACCAATGCAAGGGACTGTGATGAGACGCATATTTTAAAGATGAAGTTGTATCTCAACAGTGATCGCTGTCACTGGGGCAGGGACAGCACCTCCCATGTATTTTTAGATACTACAGGATCAGTATTTATTTCTCCTGAAGTACGCAGTTTTATATCTCCAAATAATGTGGTGCATAGCTCTGGTATAGGCAGAGAATGTACATCAGTGGAAAACTCTGGCTGTAAATTCTCAGTCTCAAAGCAAAGCTTTTATTTTTACCTATACTTCAGAGTGAATGGCATGGCTTTCCATGGGGAAAGAAGCTGTGCCAACAAGAACACAATATTCAAAGAGTGTTTTTCTTTTTTTTTTAATAAAATACTATCATGTTCATATCTATACAAATAATTATTACAACTATTAAACAAAGTATTACATTTGACAATAGAAATCTCAGAACTCTGAACAAGATCATGGTTTGGGATATTTACACCTGAATGCAACACATTTGTAAAAAGATGTCAAAATAAACAGAGCAAGATCTTATTTACAATTGGAAGATGATGTTCCTGTTCATTCATTATAGATTTCTACTGCAGAGTTCCTATTTTCCATTACAAAATAGTAAGGACTTTCCACTGGGACCGTATCCAAGTCATTTACAGCTGTATAAAACAGAAACACAGCAGAATACTCTGGACTGAATATAAATAATTTACATTGTGGAGGGCAACAGCATCTTTGATTAATCTCCTGTGGCAAAATCCATATTTGCTTCCCTTCTCACAGTGAGCAGGCAGGAACAGGGTCCAACCTCCCACAAGCTCTGTTGTTTCACACTTGTGATTGCCAGAACAGCAGCACATAATTGAAAAGTTGGAAACCTTGTAAAGATACTTTTACTGAGGCAGAAAAAAAAGCCTTTTTAAAAAAATTTATCTCAGAAGAACTGGTATCAACAAATAATAAATGGTGTCTGTGTAACTAAGCAGGGCCTGCTCACAGAGAGTATAAATTTTGTGTTGTCAGGACCAAAAATCTCTGCTAAATCTTTCACCAGTTCACGGAGTAACCTACTCTGAGTGGAAATAAAGCCTTGGTACTCTGAGGTTTCCAATTTACAGATTGCAAAGGCAGTAGCCAATTGAAAACACCCTCACACAAACCTGTGTCTGCTACCCATGCTGGATCGTGGCAGTGGGAGAAGGGAACAGCAGTAGGTGGTAACAGGTCAGGTGATAGCAAGGAATGAAGCTCCTTGTAGCACTGTATCAGAAAACAAAACAAATATGACTGATCTGGTATCAACTGATTAAATTCTACTCTGTCTTGCCAGTGGAAGTGGGATCATTATTAAAGTAATGAGCATGAAACTTACTAGGGGAACAGCAAAAGATGACAGCTCTTAGCACACTCAGTCATCCAGAAACAGCGTCAGTTTGACTGAGTCCTTGGGCCAGGACTGCGCAGGTACCTCAGAAAAAGGTGAAAAGACAACAGGACACCAGAAATAATTAAATGGCCCCTCTTCTGCAGCCATGCCCTCTGCAAGTTGCCCTGCCACACGACTTGTTTCCTGCAACAGCACTACAATCACCAACCACAGCAGCAGCAGCAGCACAGCTTTAAAGTGCAGTAGGAAATCTGTGCAAAGTTCAGGAGGCTCTGGACTCGCACAGTGCATTTATTTTTTTTTCAGAGAGGTGCTCTTCCACCTGGGCAGCAGCACAGTGATGAGCTGGAAGGAAAACCCATTCCAGTAAGGCTCAGCCCCCAGCTCGAATCACTTCCGTTCTTACTTAAATCTTACTTTCCGTTCTTTCTTTAACTGTTCCTAAATGAAGTCCTTTTTCTCAAGTAAAAGATAAATAAATATTAACATATTACTATTTTATTGCCTGCTTTCAACTTAGTCTATCTCTGCTCTTACTGTCCTAGGCTGTTTAAGAGATTAATATGGACTACACTGACATACATGCAATCCAGCCCAGTATTATTTACTATTGTTTGTTGAAGTAATTTAGGCCAAGCTGAAACCCACAGCCACACAATGCCTGTCAGCTGTGGCAGTCCCACCCCAGAGGTAGCGCCCAACCTTTCCCTTCCACTGCTGGTTTTTCTAAATTAAGCAGTACTGGGTATTTTCCTTCCTTCAAAGCCAAAACAAACCCCGTGTAAGTAACCCTAAAAAAAAAAATTATTATGGAAGAGAAAATGCAATTCTCAGGCTAACAAATTACAGCTAAACCCACAAAATCTTTTCTGAGTACATCTTGAAAAACAAAGGAACCGTTAATTGCTGGGTAGTCCTCAGGAAAAAGAGATGAATAATTGTTGTCATTGATGCTTGCTGAAGAAAATGTATTTGCTTGTCAAATGGTTTTCATAACAAGTAAACCAGAATCATTCCATCTGCAGAAGCTCCTTTTTCAAACTGCCCTCTCCAAGCACAGATCAAGGCAAGGTGAGCCTTATCAACCTGGCAGCTAAGCACAACAGGTTCAATGGGAGGGGAAAGGAAAAATAAAGAAAAGAAGGACTCGTAAGATGTTGCAATTGCTCCTCTTCCTTAGAGCAGAGCCTGAGGCCGTGGGGAAGGACTGAGACACCGACGTGTCAGTGCCACAAACTGACCTACAAAACTAAGTGCAAGAAGCCTGGTGGATGTGGAATGGCAGGCAGGATTAGTTTACAGTGACAAGGAAAACCCCAAACAATTTAATAATTAAAAACTAACAGAAATTTAACATCTGGTTTCCTCTCTTTTGATGTGAAATATCCAGTCCCTCCACTGTTCCTCCTAAAGGCAAAAGAGCGTGAACATGTGAGAAGCTGAAACCCACACGCTGCTCTCAAACCAGGGCACCAAGCCAGGTTCAGCATTCAAAGCCCACCTTGGACAGTCAATTAGACCAAAAGGCTACACAACAGATCAGATTTTTCTTTAATTAAAGTTATCTAAAGGCCAGTCAGTAGTGTATATACCAGAATTTGGATGATTGTGTTTATGTGAAGCCCTCACAGAGAGTTCTGCCTACCTTCTCACAGCAATCTCCTGATCCTGCACCAAGGGGATCATTTAGCGTCACTTACAGCCCATAAAGAGACTCACACAGAACTTCAAAAGAAATTGCCATGTTCAAGGAGGGGAATGAAATTATACTTCTCCATCCTGGTCTCATCAGGTTTCAGAAAAAGCCCTGAGAAGGATGAGAAAAAGCCCTGTCACAACTAAACACAATCCTCCAGAGAAGACCAAGGGTCACACAGTAAGTACTTCTCAGCCACACACCGCAAAATTGTGCAGTTCTTGCAAAATCCCAACAGTCTCTGTATGGCTGAAATGCCTGTGCTGTGATTGCCTGCACTGCAGGCATCCTGTGAGCAAGGAGGACCTGGTTTTGGTTGTCTTTGTAAACAGAAAGCGGGCATGTGAAAGTTACTGACACAGTTACTGCCTCTTCAGAAAATGAGGTGCAGCATGAAAAAACCCCAAATAAAATCACAGCTGACATATTCTATCGTGAATATTCAGGACTGCATTTATCCTTGAGACAAAAGCAGTAAATATGGAGGAGTAAGAGACTACAACAGGTATTTCAGTTGAAAGGGACCTACAGTGATCATCCACTTCAGGACTGAGCATGTTGTCCAAATGCCTCTTAAACACTCTTGAGGCATCAACCACCTCTCTAGCAAGCCTGTTCCAGTGTCTGACCACCCTCCTGGTAAACAAATGCTTCCTAATGTCCAGTCTGAACCTCCCTTAGTGCCCCTTTGAGCTGTTCCCATGTGTCCTGTCAGTGGATCCCAGGGAGAAGGGATCAGCACCTCCCGCTGCACTTCCCCTGTCAGGGAGCTGCACAGAGCAAAGAGATTGACTGTCTATCCAGATCCCTCTCCAAAGCACCTGTCAACAGCACCTCCAAGTTTGGTATCAGCAAACTTGCCAATGGTGTGTTCAACTCCTGCATCCAGATCAGTGATAAATACACTGGATAGAACTGACCCTGGAACTGAGCCCTGAGCAACACTGCTGGTGAGCAGTAGCCAGCCAGATGTAGCCCCATTTATTGTAAGTCTTTGAACTCTGCCCTTCAGACAGTTCTTCACCCAGTACACCATGAACCTGTTCATCCCACAGCTGGAAAGCTTGTCCAGATGCATGCTGTGAGGGACAGTATCCAAAGCATTACTAAAATGCGGAAAAATTACACCCACTGCCTTCCCTCCACCCACTATGTGGGTGACCTTATCACAGAAGTGTATCAAATTACCTAGACAGGACTTTCACTTTGTGAACCCAGGTTGCCTGTGCCTGATGGCTGCATTATTCCTTAAACTCCTTTCAACAGTACCCAGTATAATCTTCACGATTTTCCCAGGAACCCAGGCTGGACTCACGGTCTGTAGTTCCCTGGGTTCTTCCCTCCTGCCCTGTCTGTAGATTAGAAGAACACTGTCTGCCTTCCTGTCAGCAGGGACCTGTCCAGACTCCCAGACCTTTGGTAGATGATCGAGCAGGGTCCTGCTGTATGTCCTGCTTGCTCCTTCAGTACACTGGGATGAATCCTATCTGGCCAAGTGGATCTGTGGACATTCAAGCATTGCAACAGGTTTAAGTTTATAAGCTCTCTCCAGTTTTCATAGACATCATAAAGTAGTGTAGTTTTCCCAGCAGAGGAAACTAATGTGGTATTCTGTGAAAGTCTGGAATGATGAACAGGATTGGTATCTTCATATAATAAAGTCCTGGAAGCCAGGGCTTAATTTTTTGTTAGTTTGTCTTGAAAGCCAAACCCATTGCTGCACACAGAATGCCATTTAAAGAGAGCAAGAATGAGCAGGTTTGCTTCCCTCCTCAAAGACCAGACAAGTGTGTAATGCACAGAGTGATTACATCAGCTGCTTCAATCCCTCTATCCTTACCATCCAGAACGCATGGAACAGTCACTGTTATGGAACTCACCTCACCATCTGAGGCAGACCCTTTGAGACCTACTGCACCACAGACACCCCTTTGGTCAAGAGTCTCACCAGGGCATACCCAGACCTGCAGTTGGCTTAGTTGGTTTGAGGCTGAGAACTGACTCATTCCTAACCCCTGTCCCCTGCACAGGCCACTGGCTGCCACTTGGGCAGTGACTGCACTGTGGCAGAGAGAAGCTGCCTTGCTGTGAACTGAAATACTCAATTATTTATAAGAAACAGAGAACTGATGCACCACTTAGATTTAGTGTCTTAAGATAAGCTCCACCTGAATTGAACCATGATTCCCAACTAGGATCAGAACTGTTTTGTTTCACCTTGCAGGAGAACATCAGACTGCAGGTTACAAGAGCAGAGACACTGTCAGGACAGACTACAGACACAGCCCAATTATTTTTCATGCTAAAGCCTCCTTACTTTCCTGCATCAGTGTAAAAGGGCTTAGCAAAACCAAAGTCTGGGCAGTCAAGCTGTGGAAAACTGTTTCAGGTCCCTCTTTGTGGGTCCTGTTCTTGGACATGGAGGAGTATCTTCCTTTCCACTTTTCAAAAGAAAAAGAAACAAAACAAAACAAAAAATCCCAGGGAGCCTGCTCCTCCCCATGGCCTCACCAGGAGCTTCTGACAGGTCCCCGGAGAAACAAGATGATGCACTGATGGGCAACACACAAGCATTTCAAACCTGGGGACGACTGCATTCAAGGGAACCTCAAGTTACCATGTTGTTTGAAGAATCAAGCCCAGAATGGTATTTCCAAACACATAAAAGACAAGTATTTCTGTCCTGTTAGGAGAAAAAGCACACTGCACAGACATTAAATAAATAAAATTTACCTAATTCTTCCATTTCCTTTAAAAGAAATGGGACCAAAATCTGTGAAAGTACTGGAGACAGCCAGTGCATACACATTCACTCCATCTCTCATGCATCTACAAACACATCACCCTTCCTCAAATCCCAATGTCTTCCATGTGTTTCACTCTCAACACATCCATGTTCATCCATGTTTCCTCCTTTAGCCACGCAGCCACACAGGTTTAGGTAAAAGGTGCATTCAAGTGCAGAGTACTGATATTAACTCGGGCTCAATCCTATCAGCAATATCAAGTAAAAACTGTGCCCCAGAAATCCCCACTCATTTTGTGGGATGCTGAGGCTTCCTCCCGTGTGCTGCCTGGTACAACAAAGGGCTGTCACTCACAGAAAGCAGAAAGCTGATGTTAGAGCATGGGCCAAAGAAAAAAAAGAGGACATTAAGAAGGTGCTAAACAAGGTACAAAACCCACCCTGAGGTAACTTCGAGCAATCAACAATGAAATGACAACAAACATGGCTGCGGTCTCTGCTGACTGCACCAGGAGTTGTGAGCTACACTAAAACATTGGCTGAGTTCAGCAGTAACTGAAGCCACTGTTGAAACAGATCCAAACAAGATTCTTAGAAACAGAAAGTCGTGGGTTAAAGAAATCTAAATTTTCTAAAACAGTATTTTTAATTGCTGACCATGGGAACACACAGTAATTCTCACCATGTAAAGTAAACCACATGTATGTGACAAGCTTCAGACAGACAAAAGCTGCACAACAAATGCCTTTTCCAATCGGCACTGGGTTAACACAGACTTGACTTGCGTTGAGGCTCTTCAAGATATTTTACAAAGGAAAAAGAGAAACCCAAACCATTTCAAGCTCCTGTGCAGTTTCAGGCAAACACATCAGGAACAAACCGACACCTGTAACACTTGTTTCCTGTCTCCCATATGGATGCCCTCACTCCATGCATTACTGAGGGCAGCCCTTACCTTGGGACAATCAGACATCAGACTTGATTGTTGGAAAATCAACAACCAGTATTTGCACAGCTCTCAATGTTGCATCCTTACCGTTTCCTAGTAAGTAAGCGTTGCTATAGGCACTGGTGCTTTAGTTAGTAAGGTGGGTGGAAATACAACGTGTATATAAATATGGAAAGTATCATCTACATACATTTAGGCAAATAAACAGTGATGTTATGAATGGTCTCTCCAGGGGTGCCAGTAAGATCCACTTCCTTCTTCTTAAATATGTGAACACCACATCAGACCAGAAGTCAGTCTGCCAGCTTTCATACAGCTGAGCTGCAGTCATGACCTAAAATATGGCTTATATTGTGGGCAGGGCGGTTTGAGGGCTGCTTGGAAGAATCTGAAGCAGATGTGTTTGCAATGGAAAGCAAAGGCGACATCGCTGAGCCATCTGGAGGAAGAGCTGTGGCTATTTCTGGAAACAAAGAAGTTAAGTTAAAATTGGATAAGTGCGATGTGTTGGTCATGTGCATTGGTGGCATATCTGGAAGCAAAGGAAAACTTGGCTGAGCAAAACCAACAGGCCTGGGAGGAGACAAAATGGATCCGAATCGATTGTTTAAACCTCCACTGCTCGGCTTCTCCGTGCTTGGGTTCGGAAACATTTGATTGGGAAAGTAAGGGATAGAAATGTCATTGGAGAGGGTAGGGTGGGCAGGAGAGTAAGGTGGATAGAAGGATGGCAGTGTATTCTGAGGATCAACTGGGATTAGAGCTGGTGTCCGAGTGGCACTAGGCTGAGTGACTGGTGGGATGAAAGAAGCGTTAGCATTTATTGGTGGATTCATGCCACCCTCTGGAATAAAAGGGAATCCAAAATTCTGGGAGAGAGTATGTTGGTCAGGGGCCGCGTTATCGTTAGACACTTGAGGGCCATCAGACATAAATCGGACAATGCTTCCTCTTTTTTCTATTGCGGATTGTTGGCGCCCAAGGATCATGCTGCCACTGGTGGACAGAGGAAGATGGGGAAGACTAGGGTCAAAGACATTTCCGTGTCTCTGATTTCCGGATCGATTCCTTTCGGGCTGACGTATTTTAGAACCTCCATTGTCTTGCAGAGGATGCCTCGAGCGCTGAGTGACCGAAGAATTTGGCTGACGAACAGAAGGCTGCCCTTGCTCGCCGTTTCCGTGAGAAACTGCAGGGTGAGGGTGAGTTGGCCTCACAACTCCATGCATATTGCTGGAAACGGGTGTGTTCATGTGGTTCTTAGTTCCATGACTGTCTGTCATCCTCATGGGGTTGGACTTCTGCACAGAGATGTTTGGGCTTGTATTGCGACCCTGAATGTCTCCTGAGGAAGAAGAACTCGAAAAAGGAATAGTCAATGAACTGTTCCTTGTGTTAATTGCCCCAATGGACATGTCACAGCTTTCCCTGCTCTGGCCGTCACCATCCCTTCGGATGTGGACGCTCTCTCGCGCTGGGGGACAGTTGTACTCTATTGTGGAGGAGGCACCGCACTGCGTGTTCCTTTGATGTTCTGGGATTGATCTTTGGCTTCCACTGACTTGATCTCCAAGGTGAGGGGCGAGCAAGCTCTGCATGAAACTTTGGTGGCATGTGTTTTCATTTTCCCTTGATGGCAGGGTATTCCCTGTTGGAATACCCTGTACTGGCTGGTAGGGCAGTCTCTTCTGCCTCTCTATGGATGGCGCAGCATTCTGACCGATTCGGAACGCTTGTGACTGCATGCCCCGGAGGGATGACACAGAATTGCCGATTTCACTGTTTCTTGAAGCCTGTACATCAAAACTGCCCGGCGGTTGTTGATTGGGTCCAGAGGGCTTAAATGTTTGGCAATCAGAAAGACGCTGCACATCCGAGCCAACTGTGTGGTCAACTGACAAGCGGCCCTGCATATTATGAATCGCCAACCCTTTATTTCTAGAAACATCAAGGTAGTTTCTCATTTCAAGCTGGTCAGAAACCCTAGGGCCTTGAAGAGATATTCCTATTCTCTGCTCCGAATTAGAGGGCGTCTTCCCAATGAGGGCCTCAGCAGAGTAGCTGGAAACTCTGTTTCTTTCCTGCCTGTGAGGAGTGCATGTCATATCTGATGGTCTGGTTACGATGCTGGCCTGGGACACCATTTGCTGCTCTAAGCCCCTCGAGGTCATAAGTCTTTGCATCTGACTGTGCCCTGACACGTGTTCCGAAGTGGAACCCTGCTGTCTGCTGCCAACATCCTGTTGCTGTTGATGCATAATATCCTGATTGATATGGCTCTGAGGGTGGTTATGGTGGTTTCTACTTGTTGCAGGATTTTCACAGTTCTTTTCAGGCTGGGAAGCTCCAAAGTGCTGCTGCATCTGCTGCTGCATTTGTTGGTGGTGAGGATGGGGCTGACCACCTTTTTGCCGTGTTTGATCACTTCCGTGGTGCTTCTGCTGTAGAGAAAGCTGTGTGGCTTGTGTTCCCTGGATGAGATTCCGTTTCTTTTGCATCTGCACCTCCTGCTGTATCGTTCGCTGTTGGTGGACACCGTGGGGTTGAGAGTGGACTGAGTTTTCCCCGTGAGTGACGTGGTGCTGCAGCTGGTACAAGTGGTGCCTCTCTCTTAGCTGCCCAGCCTGCTGCTGCTTCAAGTACGGGTGATTACTGTGAAGGTGAGAGATGCCTTGGGCAGGGACATGTTGAATTGGCTGCAAGTGCTGCCCTGCCTGGCCTGGCTGCTCTGAAAGCGGTGGCTGAGAACCACACTGAACTTCAGTTTGTCTCAAAGCTGGCGTTACAAAATTGCTGTTGGGTGGGAATAAGCGATTGAGGCCATCAGCATGCCCTTGATTGCTCACTGGTGCCACTGAATTGGATGAATTAGGAGGAATCTGACCGACCAGCATCTGTGTTTGATCAGCAATACCCTCTGGTGTTCGGTTCATCAGTGCCATCCCCTCAAGCCTTATGGGTGCTGTCTGGCACTGCTTTTGCCTCTTTGCTGTAGAAAGCAGAAGGTCATCCTGAACAGCCCTCTTGGCAGAGTCTTTGCGACCTTCGTGGTTTTGCTGCTTTAAGTGTGATTCCTGCAGCTGGGGAGCCTGCATGGTGCTTGCCCTGATAGCATTCAGTTGTTCCTGAGCATATTCACTCATCAGAGCAGGTCCCGGAGATGGATTGATGTATGTGCTAGATGGAAGGGAGAGGCTCACAGTTGTGGGGACACTTGCAGGCTCTGAAGACTGGGATAAACTTGAGCAGCTCACCAGGGGATGGACAATGCGGCTCTGGTGTATCAGATTATTCACGCTTAGACTGGTTATGCTGGGTGTCTGGGAAGTGGAAATCTGCAAAGGAGTGTTTGATGTTTCCACACCTCCTACAGAACAGCTTGGCTTCTCAACCTGCCTGTCAACATTTGTCTGCACTGTTTCATGAGTGCTGAATTTGTTTGGTGCCGCTTCCAGCGGCCCTGCGTTGTTTTCTTTCACTGACTGAGGTTTAAAAGGCTGTTGCTCTCTCTCCAAAGGTGCAACCTCAGACTTAGAGATGACATCCCTTGTGTTAACCTGTATTCCCCCTCCACCTTTCTCAAGGCTTTCCTGGTCAAAACTAGCTCTCGCTGCAAGAGCTACAATGTCAGTCTGTTCTGAGAATGTGCAGCTGTTACAGGTACTGGTTGAGGTGCTGCTTGTGACATCTTCTCTGGTGGTGTCTGGCAGCATAGATGCAACTGAGAAGCCTCGACTGCTGCCAGAGCTGGTTGACATTGGGGAGTCTGCCTGCCTGCTAGTGATAAGGGAAGCACTGACTACTTCCTGATCAGAGATGCAGGAGTGATGCTGGGAGAGAGTGTCACTTTCTGTGTTCATCAGCAAGAGTTCCTGCTTCTCAGGCAAATCAACATTTGATTCTGCTGATTTAGAGTTTTCCATAGGAAAATTAGAATGCTCCCCCTGAACAGTAAATGAAGAGGTTTTTTCCACAGCTGTTCTTTCTTTTGTGAGATCAGACAGCATTTTGGTTAGACCCTGTCCTTCTAACAAGTCTGCATCTTGCATTACCACTGAGGAATCCTGCGCAATGTTGCAGGACTCCGAAATCATTCCTGCTTTGGAACCGTGACCTGCTGTGCTGCTCTGTGCTGCTGAAGCCCCAGCACCCTGCAAATGCGTCACCTGTGCTTCTTTACGAGAGGATGTTAAGGTGTTCAGAGGCTCACAGGGTTTGGGAGACTCCGACAAGGCAGAGGCAGTTGGTGGGTGGCTCTGAGATCCCTGGGCCTGCTGGTGAGGAACAGCGTCTTTGGCTGGCGGTGGAGCGAGCAGCAGCTGCTCTGACACCACAGACTCCAGCGGTGAGGAAGCAGGCACCTCTGCCGAGCTCGGCTCAGGAGCAGAGGGGGTTTTCACTGCCTGTTCAGAGCTTGCAGTCTCTTTGGAAGGAGAGTCAGAAATGCTGACGCCGCTCGGAGCAGCCGCGCCGCCCGCCTGCGATGTGGTTACAGCCTGTGATGCTGCCGGGGCGTTTTCTGATGGCCCTTCGCCATTTGAAGGCTTTGCCACTGTTTCCACAGGAGCACAGTCCACCTTCCCTGCATCTTTGCAAGGAACTGCTGGGCAGGACACTTTATTATTGACTGCCTGGTGTTTCTTTGTACTTGGCTTTTTGTTTGTCCTTTTTGATTTTGCACTGGATGGCAAGCCAGCAGCTGCTTTTTGCGGGGAAGTGTTTATGGAATTAGATGTGCTGGTTAATACCGAAACCTCTGCAGGCACTGAAGATGCCACAGAAGCTGGCAATGGCACACAGTTGACTGTGGCAATCTGGTTATTGACAGTTGCAGGATTGGTGGGGTGGCTGAGAGACAAGTGCAAGCAGCTCTGCCCAGCCATTTGCGATATGCTTTGATTGAGGTTAGCTAAAGCACCAAATGTATTGAGGGCAACATTAGTATTTGGATCTTCGCTGGTGGTGGGCTGAATAATTTGCATAGGGGCTTGGTTTGAAGCTCCAGATGAAGACATTACAGGCTGCAATGCAAAAAGCTGCCCATTTAATGAGATAGTCTGAGGATGCTGTTGATTGGACATTGTCACTGAAAACGTCTGTGTAGAGCTAGAAGATGGCAAAGAAGATGGCCTTGGTAATATATGGACAAGGTGTTTACCTCCAAAAGTCTGTGGAAGAGAGGCATTTTGCATGGAGCCGCTGGAGTTGGCGACTGCAGTGGGCCCATTCACGGGAACTCTTACAGAGGCAGAAGGCTGAGCAGAGAGGAGGGGAAGAGGATTCTGATTTGCAGCTTGGATAATTACAATTTGCTGACTAACATTTTGGCTGGGAACTTCCGCTCTCACAATGGGTGGGCATGGAGCAGGGTTTGGAGGCTGGAGAATGATGACATTCTGGTTAGCTGGTGCTCCTGTCACAGCTGAGGCAACTGGCTGAGCCATCTGAATCACCTGCATAGCTGAGTTTAATGGAAGGATATTTCCTGCAGCCTGAGCTTTAACCTGTGGCTGGCTGATTAAAGGCTGTATAGGTACGGGTGGGCACGAGGGCAAGGTAACTACAATCTGTTCAGCTGCCTGGCCATCCCCAGGCAGAGAAGCATGCAAACTGATACTTGTAGTCAAAGGCCTGCTGTGGGCAGAAGACACAGCCCCAGCACCAGTGACTGGCTCGTTGAGGAGGGCAGTCATTATCCCGGATGGCGTTTGGCTCAGTGGCTGAACAGTGTTTCCTGCCAGCTGCAAAGTCGTCCACGTGGTCTGTGTGTTCCCAGCTGAAGGCATCCGGGTAAGGCTACTCATGTTTTTCAAGTCTGAAGTGCCAACACCTGAAGAGCCTGAAAAAGACCAGCAGTTCTCCAGGGGACTGGCAGCCAGAGTGCTTATTGCTGTCACAGCCTTAACTCCTTCTGCTGCAGATGTCACAGGCGTCCCAGCGCTGCTGACCACGTCCGTACTCTTGAGGACATTTACAGAAGAGCAGCTCTCTGCAGTAGACAGTTTCACAGGTGGCACACAAGCTGTGTCCGTGGTTGAAATAGCACAGCTCTCCTGGAGGTCACTCCTGGAATTGTGTGTATTTGAGCAAGTTGCATTCACCCCTTGAACTTGGGAGGCTTCGACAGAGGCACTGGAAGGAAGGCTGGTTCCCTGCGGGAGTGTTTTCTTTGTTGGTTTAGTGCCCTCCTCATCATGTTTACTTTTGGGGGGATTTTGCTCATTCTGTGGTGCATTACTTGAAGAACATTGCAGCTCCTGTTCTGCTGCAGGCCGAGGTGTGCTTTGTGAGCTGGCAGGAGCAGCAGCGGGCACACCTCGCTCGTTCTCCGGGGTGGAGAGCTCAAGAACATTCCCTGCTGGAGCTGTCTGAGCTGATGCCAGCGGAGAAACTGTAGGTTGCGACCATGGCTTATTTTCTGTGGGATAAATGCCAGCAATTGTCACAGGAGTCACAAGGTTGCAAGTTCTCTGAACTGGCACAACATTGGCTGTTTGCTTTTGTAAATTATGACCGACATTAAACGTTATTCCCTGGACAGACGGTCCCTGGTTATTTCCATTGGGTTGAGTCCCATTTGAATAGACAATGATGTTCTTTTGAACCTGATCACTGGGAATAACAACTGAGACCTTGGCGTTCTTGAGGTTTCCTTTCCAGTGGATTGTAGGGTCATCATACAGGCAAATGTCATTTGCTTTCAGTAGCTCGATGTATCTCCCATTTTCCTTTTGCAGTTCGTCCAACTGTTTCCGGAGCTTTTTTATCTCTTCAGCTACAAAACAGTGAGAGCACTCCATTACATCAGCGCCAGAGCAAATAATGAAATAATGTTACCACATGACTTAGAGAGTAAATGCTGTGTAGTAATGAAATAATTCGTAGAAATAAACTGAATAAATTGTTAATAATGTATGTTCTTTTCAAATGGTTAGCACAACCTAAGTGAAGACTCATCCTGATAAGTCTCCCTACTGAGTGGGGAAGTGAATGAATTTCACAGACTATTCCATTACCAATAGCAGGGTATGTCAAATTACTTTGAAAAACACATTAGGACTAACTTAGATGAAACGGAATGCTAACCAAAATTGTTTAATTCCTGAAGGAAAGACAAGCACATTAATCTTTTCTTTTCCCTACTCTTTTGCAAACACCAAAACTGTTTTTATTTAATTTATAATCTTACAGGATCCCAGGAGAATGAAGTTTCATTACATCTAAAAATTACAGGCAAAATGAAATACAAAGCACTTGTCTAAAGCCACAAAAACTGGCAATGCACTTGGGAGATGGCTCACCAAACTGGGAAAATCACAATAAAACAGAAATAAAAATCACAAACCACAACATTAGCTCTGAAATTATTTGTCATACCTCCATCACTGTACTTTTATACATCTATTCAAGTAGATTTTATATGATGCATCATATTTTATAAAATGAACCATTATAACTTTTACAGCTTTTCAAAGGAAAAAAAAAAGCTTTATGAATTAAGGAAACTTCATCTTTTTGATGAAAAAAATCTAACAAGTTGGTCAGAAATCATTCTGGTCACTACAGTAGAATAAACAGGGACAGAATTTACCAGATGATGCCACATCACCTATAAGCTCTGTAAATACTTTAGATCACAATGCAATTACTTCATTATCTCATAGCTATGTGCCAGAACACTCACTTGGGCATTCAGTTGGCTTTTTGCTTCAAGATATTCTAAGCAGCTGTATTTTTCCTGTATGTGCAGAATGTCTTGGGATTCCCATTTGTGGATCCAGGCTTTGTTAGTCAGTACAGAGACACAGCAGAAGTGAGGGACAGAAATTCTAGAGCCCTCAGCAGCATCTGTACTTACCCTGCTCGTTGTTCCCTCCATTTAACAGAAGTTCATCATTCTGTCTTTTCATTTCTGTTATATACTTAAAGGCCTGATCCAGGATCATGTTCTTGCTCTGTAAAAGAAAACACACATATAAAATTAGGACAAAGATGTAGAATTTGTAAATCTATTAGTGATGAGGCTGCACTTACTCCAAGAAGTCTTTACTTTAAAAATATGCTCTGAATATCACTGGGTAGGGTTTGTTTTCTTTTGGTTTGGGTTGGGTTGGGTTTTTTTGGAGGTTGCTTTTTGGTTTGGTTGTTTTTATAAGATGAACTACAGGTTTTGTGAGTGATGCTGACCCTACAATGCTGTCAGATTTTACAGAATAATGTTTTCAGGGCTGGAGCTGACACTTTCTGATGCCCAGAGGAGATGATACTAAGGCCACAGATCCTGAACAGCCAGCATCATTTCTTGTTGATCAGCCTAAAATTCATGTTCACTAATAAACATACACATCACATGAAATTTCCAGGATACTGCCTTGTAAATATTTTATTAGGAAAGAAACAAACATGGAACAACTATCCAGGGAGACGTGTGCATAATTTTGAAAGTAGTATCCTAGGGAATATGGGAAGAGAAAATAACCCATCCACAATCATCTTTTTATGAAACTATGCTTATTCTGCCTGCAAAACCTTTGTTCATTTCTTAATTTCTTCTACTGTTCAGCAGGAAGATTCCTCTGTCTTGAAAAAGATGCTTCTGTGCATCAACCTCAGAACATTTGTCTTGCTTCATCTTTTGCAAGGACAGTGTCTTAAATTACTACTATTATAATTTCAGTTTCTGAATTGTTTTCAAGCCGTTACATGAAAGATGACAAAAATAAGAAGTCATATGCAACACTTCAAGATAAAATGCTCAAAATCTGTATAATTACATTTATGTGACCCTGCACTTCCAAATAGGAATGCTATTACAAGTAGTTTTTAACATACTAATAACTGGTAATATTTTTGTGCATATAAACTCAGACAGTTTTGCCTTCTTCCTAATACAAATAGTAAAATCAGTATTTATACTTCTACAGACAAAGAAACATTTGAACGTTTGACAGGAAACTTGTATGCACCTCTGGCTGGACACTCACCTGCTTAAGTGCTGGAGAGCAGGGAATGAGTTCTCCAATTCTGTTTATCCCAGCATTAATCTTCTTCTTTCGATGTCTCTCCACTAAGCAAAAATAATATGTACTGTGTCAACTGGCTGGGCAAGTCAGCACAACAGCAGCACAACTATGACAATGCAAGGGCTCATTAATACATTATTTCATTGCACATTGGAACCTGGAGTAACTTGAGTTGAGGAAAAGAATTCCTCTAAAGTAAACCTCAGTGATTAAATTAATACCCAGAGGAATCGAGAGCTGTAACATAAGCAGTAATATCTTTAAAAGGTGGAGATATTTTGGACCCCTTCATGAAAAAGAGAAGTTCCAACAACTCAAAATTCAGGTTTTGAAACTGCTTTCTAACACAGTTTCACGACACCCTCTTCGTGAGGCAGATTGAATAAATTTAGGCATACAGAAAGCAAATGAACAAAGATTATGGAAAGAATCAGTTTCAGATTTGGGAAGCAAACCCATGCCTCTTAAATACTAATATCAAATTTAGCACCAAAAGAGAAATAATGTAGATTTTAACAGTCTTCAGGCTTAATTTTAAATTTATATTGACAGAGCAGCCAGCCAACATTGAACATAGCTGTGCTTGAGCTTTATGGATTATCTGTTACTCTTTTCTGTGTCCAAAGGTTTAACTGTTCCACAAGGTCTAGCTGACTGGGAGTAAAGAAAATACTGAATGGAGGGTACTTCCAGTGAATTATCTAATTTGGAGAAGGTCAGAAAATGCTTCATTTATAGTCCTCTAGTGACATCATTTACCTCTTCAATAGGTCTGAATATTGGCAGAAAGGGTCTACACTCTAAGTCTAAGAGCGTAAATACCTCTGGGCATGTTTTTTACAGACAGTGTCTCTGTTTTCCATCCACCACAGTCAGCCTCCTTCAAATATAATTAACTCTCATGTAGCTTTTTTTTTTACTGAAATATTTTCATGCTCGATGCAAAATGAAAACCATTAGATGTCTTTAAAAAAAAAAAGGAAAAAAGTTCTGTCATGGCTTTGTCAGGATTCAAACCATTTGGTTGTTCATTCGTTGTGCTGAACGAACCTTTTGATTTGTGCAGTTGCTCTGCTTTTGGTGGCACACAGAAACAAACCATGACCTGCAGGTGAGTGTATTTCAGTTTGCTCCTTTACAGAAGACTCACTAATTTAATTTAAACAGTCTTATTTCAGTAGCCTGTCACTTCAATTTACTGCTCTCAAACTGTTTTTTTTTTTTGTATTTCAGGAGAGACTGCTGGCGTTGACAGAGACTGGCCTAAATACACTAAACACAGCAAGACAAAGTTTCTTATGCAAGAAATTTACCATATAAATTAGAGCAGCTCTGTAAAAATTAAAACACAGGACACCTGGGATTTAATCTTTATATATATCTTACTAAAACATACAGATATCGCAGTGTTTGTGAAGTGCTACTCTTTTGTTTTGATCGTATTTGCCACCCTCTACTCAGCTTGTCCAGATATTAATGACTAAGCAAGTATGGGGTTGGAGGGAGCTGGTCCCCACATACTGCAGATTTCAGCCCAGGTGATAAAGATTTTGAAGAGCTATCAACAAGTAAAACAGGAACTGGGAATTCCAATGAAGCCAGCAATCTTAGAAGTAAACTTGATAAGACTGTTTCCTGATTCTTCTTAATCCTTAAGAAATTGGCCACACCCTGAGCACACTCAACAAGCATTACATTGCACAGGCTTCCCATGGAAACTGCTCAGTGGTTTTTCCAGCTGAGTTTGTGAAGACCACGCAATAGTGCTGTTCAGTGAAAGAAGAACTGCAATCAATTTCAGTGGATACACCAGGCCAAAACCTGCCAAACTCCTCCCCAGTCCTATTTCTGTTCCTATTTGTAGAAGATGCCATTGGTGCTAGACACTGACTGGGTGCTGCCCAAGGGATGTGACTCCTGCAACACACAGCCAACATTTGCACAGAACTTCTGGGGTGTCAGCATCCAAGTGGGGATGCCTTAGGAATGGGCTAGAGGAACACTTCTAATCCAGGGAGCCTCTAAAGCTCTTAGGTAGGACACCTGTCTCTATTTTGAGAGAGGTGGCTATTAGTTGTGTGTGAATGCCTGTGCACGTATTTTCCTTTGGAACTGAACACAGCTGAAATTGTTTAGTTCTTAATTTACTAGCTTTGGAAAGGCAGGGGCATGGTGCTTCTTCGTACTTCAACTTTGTACTGTGGAGAACAGCAAACTAGAAACAATCTGCACAGATATTTCATGCAAGGACACAGAAAGGTGTTTGACAGGGTGAGGCTTTTTAAGTGTTCTAAACTCCTATGGAGGAGCCTTCTCCGTGCAAAATATGTTTTACTACTCCAAAGTATCTGTGCTTATTTCCAGACCAAACAACAAAGCATAATGTTCCTACCTGCATTGTGTGTCTCCCGGTTTTTCTTTCTGTGAATATAAAGGAGAAAGAGTGATATGAAACTGAAGGAAAAAAATCTGCATGCAAACAAATATTTCTTTTATTGTTTCTATTACAGCTAAAAATACTCAACATTATAGTCTGCTCTGTGAAAAAGAACAGCAGAAGTCACAATCAGATGTTCTTAGACATTGGTATTAAATAGTTTCTAACAAAAATTTATTCATGTTCAGACTTAAATCAATTTCAATATAACAAGGCACAGTGTAATATTCCACTTGATTATTGGTACATATTTATAGTGCAGAGCTGAGTTTTTATCTTCCTGTTACACTATGAAGTGTTCAATAAAGCCAAAGATTAAAAAAAATTGTTCTGTTTCTGAGGAACAAGGCAGTTAAGTAATTGTCTGAAACGTAGCTTTTACATTCACTGGATCACTGAAACAGGAGAAAACTTTACCATGCATGTTGATTTTCCAGCCACATTGCCTTCAAACATCATAGCTTCTGGTCTGGATGCTTCCTTTATGAGAGAAACCAGAAATACTGTTCCTCTGCAGCTGCTGTTCTTTACTGTCTTTAAATTCTGTATAGGTGTAATTTGGGCATGTGAGGGTTGTCTTTGTTTTCAGATGCTCACTTGGGACTACTGGACTGATGGCAACAGTTATTGTGCAATGCCCCAAACTGCTTTGCTGGCAGTCAATAAATTCCAAATGTGTACTCTACATATATAAATAAGATGTACTGTACTCGTGCACTAAGACAAATACCTTCAGGAAGTATAGTATAGCGAAGCATGTGTTTTCTGGAAAAGCCAACATTCCAGAAAAAAAAAAAAATTCAAAAACCTTCTGTACAGCAGCACACTCTCAGTCTAGATGTCTGCTGGGGTATGCAAACAGCAGAGTAGCATCTTCTGCTGGCCTTTTTGACTGTTACACAACAGTCCAGATGTAACAAGGAATCTGAGCTAAGAATGCAAGATACAGGTGGAAGATGTGTGATTACTATGAGGCACAGTATCCTTTATGCTTTAAGTTGATACTTATTCCTGGTAACTCACTAAAGAAAGCATGCACCTGGAGTAACTTAGACAATGATTATGAGACAGTATTGTTACTGTTACAGGTCAGACCCAGAGACATCTGCTAAGAAATAATGCTTAAAGATGATCATTAATACTAAATGTGCACAAGAATATAAGGACTGGAGAGACCCAGCTGTCCTTTGATTGACATTACCAATACAGATCACAAAATACTGCGTTAGTCAGGTAAGAAAGAGTCACGAAATCCATGAAGACTGAAAAACTTTCTGTAGGACAAATCAGTGCTCTCTCTGAGCTTTTCTTGATCATAAATCATATCCTACATGGTTACCTAGTATAAGATGAATGCTGCATTTAACTAAGGACTGAAGAACTCCCCTATAATTCAGGCATTAGATCAACCATGCTACTACAAAGGAACAAAATTCTGGAAACGTTGTAGTGAGCACTGAGTCACTTTGTTAAAAATTTTGGTCATAGTGTTGCTGGACAACCTCAAGGTGTAGTTTGAGTTCCAGCAGAGATTTGAGATGTAAGATCCAGATTCCACTGGGAGTTGAGGAAGAGATCTAAATTACTCTGTCAAAATTAGTATAGTTAGCCCCCAATATCTACAAGGAGTCTCCACAAAAATAGAGGCTGTGCTCTAAGCAAGGCAGAGACGCAGTTTTACACACATCAGAATAGTCAGTGAAATAATTAAAGAATCTATTTTGCCTAAGTGACCCAGGTAGGTATGTCTTTAACAAATAGGGCAAGAGAAAACTTTTGGATCAACCCTGATCGACACTCTGAACTTCTTGTCCATACCCTTACTGCCAAACTTTTAGCTAGAAACTCCGTAACTGCAACATGACTGCAGACCACGGAACTACGAAATAGTCATTTTTCCACAGAAACTCACCGATGTTGCTTCTTAGTAGGTGTCTCATTCTCTGTCATCTCTGGCATGGTTTCGGAGAAGAGAGCCTGAGGAAAAATCATTGAAGGAATCAACAACTCCTGCACTCTTCTGAATTCTTAGCACATGACATTTATTACATGGCGTTGCCCTGGACCACAAGGACAGGGCCCTACTACAGTGCAGGCACAAGTCCATTCCCTTGACTCAGAGCAGTTGATTTTGTGAGCATTAAAAATTAAGCACATTACCTCTCGGGATGTTTTGCAAAACCTGTCTATGATGAACTGGTTTTCATTTCCTCAGCTACTTTAAATATAAAACCAATTATAATCCCAACCACTTTAAGCAAACAAGAAGGAAAGTTAAGAGTATATGATTGTTTTTCAAATGGGAGGAGGAACAGCTGAACTCTGTCTTATCAGCCCTTCCTAACTGAATATGCATTCAATTCCCAGTTTGAAATAAACATGAATGCTAATCAAAATACAAGCTACAATGAGGACATTTCATTAACTACGAATTTAGAGTGCTCTTAATGTAGCAGATTACAAATCTTACTTGCTATTAAATTACTGTATAGATTAAAATGACCAAAAATGACACCCCATGTTCTCAGAACATGAAATTCAGTTAAAATTAAAGTTATGAAATAAAGTTATACATAACAGCATGATAAATTGCACCTAACATGCCCTCATCTTGAACAGATAGTCTGTATTTAGACAAAAAAAAATTATAAAAATAAAAAAAATATGAGATTAAGTAATGATGGTTGAACACATATCTACCAGAGAAATTAATTTTAGAGAGCAAGTGACATAAGTACGCTGTAGATGACAACAGGTAAAAATAAATCTGGTTTTTGGTATGTCTGAGCTCCGTATTTACTTTCACACTTCTCTTCACTCTCTCACCAACCAACCTGTTCTTGCAACTCTTCCCATGGGCCCTCAGACTCCTCGTGGCTTCACCTTTCCCTGGCTCCTCCTGGAAAGCTCATCGGCTTCTTTTAACAGGCTTCATATCTTTAGGGTAATTTTTGTCTGTTTGTTCGGACTGTAAGGAAGTGGGGGTGGTTTTTAATACAACTTTCAACACCAAGCAGGTCTTAATGTAAACTGAGCCTACCACTACTGACACTGACATCAAAAACAAACCCCAAAAATAATATCCTTACAAACCAGAAAGCCAGTCACTTATAGAGCTCCCAAAGCACGAAGCACACACTTCACACAAAGTGCTCTGTGCACAAACCTGGGTGCATGTGTATGTCAAACTAACAGAAATAATCTGTATTGTACCAGAACTGAATTCAGATACTGTTTCTCAGCCTTTATAAGTTAATTGAATGTAGTGCATTCCATAAAGATTAAAGGAGGAGAAGCATTAGGGCTGATGCTGCTTACCACTCTAACCTTTAAGTACTTTCTCTATTCTATGGACGACTAGGGAGATGTTGGCAAATCATAAAGTAAAGCAAACAGGAAACAACCTATGAATAGATCCAACTCAGGGAACTCGAAGTGCCTGAAGATTTCAGGAACATAATTCAACTCCACCTACACAACAGTGTTTATACCATCACAAAACTGGACACAATCCTCTCTGAGATGGGTTACAGCATTCCATTGCCCCACTGGATGTTACACACAGCCTACCTAAACACAGCCACCACAGCCCTCCCTAGCCAGCAATGGGAGCATATCACTTTCTATTTACATCCCGCCACAGACTTTGCTTTCTCCGTGCTCACTGACCATCCTCTTCATAAATTATGAAACCACCTGACAGAGTTAACAGTCTTTTACTGTGGGAGAAAGTGGTGGTGCAACTTCAGCACTCTCTTAAAATTGTGTCACCTCATCTTAAAAACAAGATTTCTTCTTTAAATCCAACTAGCTTACTTCTCTAACAAATTTATTCTCGTGTATGTGTAGCAAGATTAATCCAGTTGTTATCCCAGATCATCCAAGTTAGTGAAAACTCACAACTGTGAAAGCCAGGAAAGCCAGTTTCCCATCCAAGGCACCTCTAACTTATCTCTCCTGCATACAGCTGGTGATGGTCAGTAGTACTTACTCACTGATTCTAGCTGCATTCACTGTACCAGGTGATGATGAAGGGGTTAGCTGGGAGACTTTAGTAGATGAGCGATTCTGATTATAAAAATAAAGTAAAACCTGGTTAGAACCCAGCCATCTTGGGCACTGTTGGCAACCAGAGAGACGTTCAGGTGTACACGGAGTGACTGAGGCCAGCACACCTCCTTTCAGCAGGGTTTCCCATGTGCCAAAGCAGCCCAGCAGAATCTGTATCCATTAAGGCTGCCAGCAGAGACAGGAGGAGCAGAGCAGCCACCTGGTGACACTACACCTGTGTATCCATCACTGAGGCAGTACCTTGTGTATCAGGTGAGAAATAACTACTCAAGGGGGCAAAGGGGACATTTAACTGTGTACAGTACTGCTTCTGTGTAGTGAGGATGTGAGCACAGAGGACATGGGCAGAGTTCTGGTAAAGCAAAGCTCTCAAACACACGTAGAAAAAGGAAGATGCTGGATTGTATTGTGTGGCAGTCACACACCCTGTTTCTTGATTTCTGCACCACCTATAAAGACACAATTGATGTGTCTATTATTGGGCATTATTAGACCATAGCAAATATGCTGGAAATCAGAGCAAAAAGATAAAAGAGGTCTTAGTTTGGGGAATTTAGCATTTTTGAAAGACTAATGTATTCACCAAGCAACCCTATCTTTTAATCTTGCAAATTTATACAGCTTGAGAACCAAAGGACTAATTCTGTATTATAGTGTATTTAACATAGAAAGCATTAATGTGGATTTAGATGGCCAGCTACCAGGCAGGGCTACAGATAAAGCACAGCTGTGTGAAGGTAAAGGTGTAAAAAAGCACCCACCCACAAATACCCTTCCCCAGAACAGACACAGCTGTTGACTCCAGCTGCACACTCCAGAGGACATTCACAACTCCATCTTCCCCCTGCCCTAAGAAACAGCACCCACTTCTCCCTCCTGATATGAGTTCTCCATACTCCTATATTTTGTCTTCTTCTGTGTCCACTCAGCAAAATTCTTTTTCCTAACAGCAGCATCCCTATCTCCCAAAGTCATGATATACACAAAATTCCAATTGCCTTATTTCTTCATGCTGAGCAGATGCTAAAATGATTCAGCAATTCATTGTATATTTGAAGATAGACAAAGCCTTAGTGAAAATTTGTGATGAAATTTATTAATACAGTTTCTAACCATTTTGAGAAAGAATCCTCATTACATGTCAGACACACTTCTTTCTTCCTCCTCTGCCCTTTTTTAAAAATTGTCAGTAAGCTTCTTCCAAGTGATGCTGTTCCCTGCACATTTCAAGCCATTTGCTGCGACACCAGGTATGTAAGCCTCACAAATGTGAACTTAAAGTCTGTATTTGATATGCTTCAGTTCCACTGGGATCTGCAGCCCATTTCATACAGGAGACAGGGCATAGGAATGCAGTGACTATTACCCTAACTTCACTTTACTATGGAATTAATTTAGGTGAAGTTTGTGGTCCCAATAGGAAAAAGCAAGGCTGTACACATTATCTAATTAACCAATTAGTTTATTTCAATTTCCACTGAAAAGAGGTGGTTAAATTTGTTACACAACACTTGTATAAAACTCTGGGCTGTCTACTGATAGATTGTACCATGAGAAATAGGGTGAAGTTCTTTTTTCCCATTCTTATTCTGTAAGGACAGAAACTTTTGCATTTTACTTGATACTCCATAACATAGCTCAAGCTGGCAACACCAGGGAGGAGGTTTTTCTTAAGGGCTGCTGAAAAGATGGGCTTTGTGAATGAAAAAGAAAATAAAAATACTGCCTAAGTGGAGACTTCTGAGGGCTGATGAATGTTTATGCTGCCTCCATTTCTTCCCCTCATCTTTTTTATGACTAGAGCTTTGACAGCGGGTTTCTCTTTACTTCTTCCACATCAAGTAATACTTCTTTATGGCAAGATTCCCCCACCAATTCTCTAACGCAGAAGACATGTATTTGCCTTATAAGCTCAGAGACAAATGTATTTTAAGTTCACTTATGAAATATGCTCGCTTAACTCACCTGAATGTCACCTGCAGAGAAAATGTAGCAAAATCCGAATTCTTAAAAGAGATGAAGAAGCAGAAACTCATCATTTATATTTATTTAGTACCAAGCTTCCCTCAAGCTTTATGTAGTTAATAGCTTTTATGTCAACCTAAAATACTGATTTTAATTTAAATGCAATGTCATCCTCAGAAATTAAAGGATATTTTCTGTTCTGAAGATTTAAGTTTAACATAACTTAATCTCTTCTATAGTTCTGAAACATAGGGTATGAAACTTAAAACCAATTTGTCTAAGTGTCTTCTTGTCTACCATCCATCTTTGCTGGTATTATTCAGCAAATTTTATGAAATCTCTTCTTCAAAACATGCACTCAGCAAATTTGAGAAAAAGTTAATTTAGATTATTTGGCATTGTTTTTTCACTCCTTATGTAGGAGTTGTTTCCAAACTTAATATTCATTTTAAAAAAGAAAATAATTACTCCAATCTGTTATCTTTGGCTGGACAAGACAATCTTCCTTAAATTAAAGCCATTCCATTCTTCTGTATCAAGCAGAAAGAATCTTTTTAATATGCAGCTACACATATTCTCCAAACACACCAGCAGTCCAAATCTTTTCTTCCTCCTAATACCCTTGAGCAAGCTTATGCTGTTACACCGCTGCAATCGCACAGTTCTTACTGCTTTTGTAGACCTCATGCAGTCAGCCTTAATGTAAAGCTAAGATCAATCCCAAGGCATAGATAAGAACTACTCAAACGCTTTTTTCCTGTGAGAGTCCATCCAAGCAACTCCTGGAGCTCACTTCTCCAGTCTCCCATGCACATTTTAGAACAAGGCTAGCTTCAATCAGGGACTTAATCCAAGCTTTTAATGACAAGCAAGGTGCCCTTGAGATCAAGAGACATAATTTACTGCCCTTTCTTTACTCCCCCTTGGAATGGTTCTATTCTAATTTTGTATTTGCCTAATAAAATGACTGCAGGAAACGTAACTCAAAGCTTACCTTTGTGATTGTTACCTGCGTGTATTAACTACTGTGGCCTACCAAAGTAACCTGGTAAGATTACCGTATAGGAAAATGAAAAGGGCTATTCTTCCTGATAAGAGGGAAAAAATCTATCAGTTTGGTTTCAGAGGAAATCGAGATTTCCCTGTTACTGCGTCCCTTAATCCACTTCCTCACAACAACAGCTGCGCCCACTGACTGACCTAACTGCAGCCTCTCAAAGAGATGAAGTTCCCAGATGCTTACAAAAACCTGGGAGTGAGCAGAGGAGGAGGAGTGAGGTCAGGTAAGGGATTGGACATGGCTGGGTCCATGGCCAGCTCTGCAGCACGGATGTGCTGGCTGACCAGCTGGCTCTGAGTGGGCACAGCCACCTTGCGCTGAGGAAGATGCATGAGGGATTAAACAGCATGACAGTGTCCTTTCAACTTTTCACAAAATACACATTCCTGATGCAAACCAGCTGAGAGTTTCTCGGGCAACCAAACTGTTCCCAGAGCTTCTGCAAAAGTTAAGGAAAGAAAACCAATGCAATTAAGCTAAAACTTGTTACATGGGGCAACTTTTTTTTTTTTAAAGGTGCTTGCTAGTAACAGATAGAAAGAAAACTACACTGCTTTTAGATATTTTTACTCTGCCTCTTTTGCTTGCATTATCCAAACTCAAATACATTGGTATTTTTCCTCCTCATGACTTAAAGCAATAAAGCTTTAGTAGGACTCTTCTATAAGAACATGCAAGAAAACTAGAAAGAAAATGTTTGGGGTTTTTTTTTGTAACAGCATTGGAAGAAGAGAAAGGGTAATAACTCAAGTGATAGTCCCTCTTATCTACATTAGTTTTGTTTTCATTTGTAATTTTCAAAATATCAAAGGCAATTGCTCTGACCATTTACTAATATGCAGTTTCAGGACAGCATAGGTGTAGGGCCATTCTGAGAAATCCTGACCACCAGATCTGCTTAAGAAAACTTCAGAAAGAAAAAAACAAACAAACAAACAAACAAACAAACCCAAAAAAAACCACAAAAACCAAAACCCAAAAATCTTCCCTGTTAATCACCTGAAGATCCACCTCTCATATTTATTCTTCTTTGTCTACTGTTGTTGCCTCCCAAGTCTTCCTAAGTACAGCGTCATTTCTTTTTAAACCTTAGAGGAGGGGCAGAGAGAAAGAGCTCATGTCCACATAACCAAGTCTCTTACTCACTGCTTATGGTCTGGGAAGTATTTAAGGAGAGGTATCTCTGGAGCTTTTGCACCCGGATGAGAGCTGCTGCCACCCTCACACATTGCACAGATGATCTTGGTACTGCAAACAGACTGAAGTGCACACAGTGCAAGCAAAGGAAGGTGCCTAAGGGAACTCTCTCCTGTGGTCTGGAGGAATTGTTACAGAGAAGCAGGCATTTGGGAGCTAAAGAGCTGTAATTATGCAACCAGCACACAAGCCAGATTCACAACGACCAGAGCTCTCGCCTTAAAGCGTGTCCTCAGCTACTTCAGATCACAGTAAGGGGAACATCACTCTTTTCTTTAGGAAATCAAAAAGGAATGACCAGGGAAATCCTCATGATCCCCTGTTCTCCATGTATTGTGTCAAGATTCACAAGTTACCACATACCAATTTCATTAAGGAAGTGAGAAAATACGAGAAACCTCTCTATGTTGCAGGACAGTGCTCATCTCCCCGGCTTCCAACGCCCAATGATCCGTGGTACACTTCAAAATAGAAAATTATTTTCAAAGAGAAGATAGATATCTAATTATGCTGTGCTTGACAAAGGAGCCACAAGTGTGTTTTGATGGTGAAAGCTAAGTGGGTACAAAGTGAATTGCAGACACACAGGTCATCACCTCTGTGTGGGTTAGGGTTAGGTTACCTGTATCAGATGACAAAGATTGCCTGCACCAGGCTGAGGCTGAGAGTGCTCTCCCACTCACTCCTGTGCCAGAGCATCTGTTGGTGAGCCCAACCTTGCAGCAGCAGGTTGCCTAAAGAACAAGTAATTCTTTTCCTGAAAAAAGCTGACACGTGTAAGTCATCATGGTCTCCCAGTACTGTGACCAAGATGGTTATTTCTAACACTGAAATCCATCCACATATGAAAGCTGTGTTTGAAACACCAAAGACTGACTGGACAAATGTAGAAGCTCCAAGTCATAGAATCACAAAATGGTTTGGGTTGGAAGGAACTTTAAAAATCGTCTTGTTCCAACCCCCCTGCCATGGGCAGGGACACCTCCCACTAGACCACGTTGCTCAGAACCCCATCCAGCCTGGCCTTGAACACTTCCAGGGATGGGGCATCTGCAGCTTCCCTGGGCATCCTGTTCCAGTGAGCGCCAGTCCAATTCTGCTTTCTCATGTGACCTTATCTACAAATGAAATCTCTATTTAAAGAGCAGCACCTCGTCACGGGGCCTGTAATTCAATTTAGAACTACAACATAAAAACATTCATTTTGGCTACAATGGTTTAGCCAGAGCACTATTCTTTGCTTCACTGCTTTGGTTTTAAGCTGAGCTCTTTTTGTTCTGCAACTACAAAGGATCCTCACATAGTCTGTTTATAAAACCACATACAGTCCCGAGGAGGTATCAAGGCATTTTCTGACACGTGCCGAACTGCCTTGCTGCTCTCTCCTGAGGACTCTAACTAACAAGCAGTGCAAAATATCCCAGAACCATAATGCTCAGGGCATCCAGAGAGTTTATGTGTCAAAGTTTTTAATTCATCTTTTCAGATATGAGTCATTCAGTACAAAGGATTACACAGTCAAGTTCTTGAATATTTTATAGGCTTGGGGTTTGAGAAATCTGACACAAACTAAGAACTCATCAAGGGTTCATGATATAGGAAGCAATATTCTATGGGCCTGCACTGCAAAGCTCCTCTCCAACATGCAGAAGATGTTGATACTGAGATTCTGTTACAAACACTGCCCTTCCAGAGTTAAGGAGTTTCCCTATGAATCTTAATGGGGCCAAAGGCAAAAATGGCTGAGGTAGAAGGTACCATGAAACACCATTTCAGTTTTAATGTATAAGCTCACCAAACAAACTCATTAATTACACTTCAGTGAGCTTTAAAACACAAGCACACACACACTCTGCCCCCAAACCCAAGAAAACCAAACAAACCCCCCCCCCGCCAACTTTGCAATGTGCATTTTATAGGCAGACTACTCACAAAAGGTTTTAGTGGACAGAAGGCTGCTCATTCTCCTTCAAAACCTCAGTGCAATTACACCTTTGCTTTTCAGACGTTTTTTTCTTGGACCCATAAAGTGGGTCCACTGGGCAATTACTTCAGTTCCAGGAATAAAGGACTCATCTTGCAATCTGGATGTTTGACAGATTTGAATAATAGAAACAGGGATAAAACTGCACATTATTTCAATTATATTTAACAGAGAGGTCCAAACTAAAGATATCTGAGCCCAGATGACCAGATAAAGCAAGAACATTTTCATAACACTTTCAAAGAGGAAATTTAAAATCAAGATCAAAGTACGTTAGACACAAGAAAATGCAACTACTAGGTGCAAATTCATAGAGAACCTGAATTTAATAATTTCACCACTTTAGGAACTACTTATTTAGCTTAGGAGAATTACTGTACATGAGCTATCCAGGGTAAATAAGTAGTTCTCAAAGCCCTAGGTAAAGGAAACAAAACTACAGTAGAAATTCAGCACTGACAATGGAGAAGAAACTAAGACCAGATTTCCAAGTTACTACTTTGCAGAGGTCTGAAAGGAATGGATAAAGGGGACAGATGGATACCATGATCCCACAAGTTTTACTTCTTTAAAAAATAATTTCATAAAATGAAAATGCCTTACCACTACTCTATCTTCCTCTATAACTGTGTGAAATCATCTCCCTATTGCCACCTAAGACTGACTTGGCAAAAATACCTTAAAATGAAACTAGGAGTGGGAGAACTCCATTGTATTCCTTCGCAAGGGATAGTTCACACAGTTAATACTTCCAGGCTAGGAAACACAGGGTCTTTCCAATCCCGCCCAGAATAAAACAGAAAAACCACAAAGTAAGATGGACTGTAAAGCCTCTTGAGACAATTTTCAGGTGAGATTCTCCCTGAGCCTTCTCTTCTTCAGGCTGAAGAATCCCTTGGGCTCTCAAGATAAGAGATGCTCCTGTACCTTAATTATCTTTGTGGCCTTTCAATGGACTCTATGGTACCTCCATGTCTTTCTTGCACTGGAGAACCTAAAACTCTACACAAGATGCCAGATGTGGTCTCACCAGTGCCAAGTGCAGTGAAGGGATCACCTCCCTCAGCTCGCTGACACTCCTGTGTCAAATAGAGCCCATCACCACCTTTGCCACAAGGACACTTTGTTGGTTCATGTTCAACTGGGTGTCCACCAGGTCCTTTTCTGCCAAGGTGCTTTCCAGCTGCATAACCCCCACTATATATTGGTGGACTGAGTTGTTCTTCCCCAAGTGCCGGATTTTGGCCTTGTTAAACTGCATGACATGCCTGTCAGCTCATTTCTCCTAGCAATAATGGCAAAATCTGTGAGATGGTTATCCTTCCCCACTGCCCCAACTCCTTCAAAATAACACTGAGAGATGCAGCCTCTCCCCTGGTTCAGTGGCACCCCTCACCCAGGAGGCCAGATGAGAACACTCCTTCAACTTAAAATTTACTTTGCAGGAGGATCACAGAGACAACCCACACTCCCAAATAAGCACACTGAAACAACAAGATTGCTTCTCACAGTGGCAGTGCTGGCTTAATATTTGTGAAACTATGACCCAAGATGATGCCAAAACTAGTCACACTTCTCCAATTACACAAGAAGCCCCAGAATTTACAGCAGGTGAGAGACTTACACAGAAGAAGGAGGCATTTAAACCATAGATGCATAATATTTACACAGCATCTCTGAATATTAGGGATACTCCAATAATGAAAAAAAAATGAAATGTTGCTGATTTGTTTTTGCCTTGTTGCTGATTTGGAGTGCCATTTTACTACTGGAGTAAAGAAGAGCTGTAGCATGAAGCTTGTAAAAGAACTGCATTCAAGTTCTAGCTAAGTGTCACTGATGCATGAAAGCAAAGCAGAGTCCAACTTCAAAGGTTGAAGGCTGGCATGAATTAAGTGTCCCTGAAGCCAACTACATTACAGACTACAGAGGCAGGCAGAGACCCCAAACAGACAATATTATTTTCACTTTAAACTTCAGCTACTTGAAGAATAAACAAATCTTTAAGCTCTCCTCTCCCCATAAAACCCTTACACTGCTATTAAGTGTGTCAGCAGGCTAATGGACAATGTTTTCAATAATCTTCTCATGGCACTGCCCACCACACCAAAAGCTGGAAAAATGGATCACAGGTTCTGAGAAACCTGCATTTACACCCAAAAGTTAATAGCTCCATACTTGGCTCATTCTATCCTCACTAGAGATGGACCACAAAGAACTCATAAGTATCAGAGTAGCAGCATGACTGAGACGTGCTTTTAGATGGAGCTGATCCCAATTCATGGTTTTCATGCTGGTCAGTTAACCTGACAGAAGTTCAGGTTACTGAGTGAGAAAGGCACTTGTTACCAGGAAGCATGAAACATTTTAGCAGCCTAGTACTTTCTACTTATCAGAATCACAATGGCACACAGCGTGGCTGATGTAAGAGATTGCTATCGTAAGTCCTGGTAGCAAAAGTAACTCGTTCACCTTAGAGGACTAAAGCCATAGCTTTTCATACAGGAAACAAACCCAGTTTACACACAATTTGTCAATCTTGTGCACACAGCAGAACCTCTTTCGTGCTTACTCAAAGCATGACAACAGCACTACACTGGTAAGGTAGCAAACCAAAGTACACTTTGGACACATTATATCCACAATAAAAGCTGGAATTGTATTTTAATAAGCAAGTTAAGTCAGCATTACATAAACTGGGCACTGCACAACATTTCCTAACCAAGGAGTTGAGACCTTTTACTGTAATCTGCAATAACTCGAACACTGCTTGAGCACACACCCCCCTCACATTAAGACTGAATACATATCACAGCCCAGAGTTTCAGATGAGACAATTTTCAATTAACTAACACTACTGAGCCATGTCCCTGATGAAAATGCCAGAGAAGCTGTGCATACAACCCAGGTGTTTAAATGAAAACGGGTGTGTAAATGTGTGCATGCATATCATCTAACAGCTTTAACATTCCTAATCTTTTCATAACAATTCTGGTTATAAATCTCGGGGCTCTGAAGAAGTATACTTGCCTCCAGCCTGATGGACTGTCTATCCATAGTATTGCCAGTCGCTTTGTAACTATAATTCTTCATCTCAGCCCTGTTTGTGACTCCTTTATTCAAATTAAGTCCCTCAGGAACATGTTTTCCTATTTTGAAAGGTATCACTGTCCTTCAAAGTGGCGCAGGCTTTGCAGTATTTTTCACAAGTTCTTGCAACACAACCAACCATGATTCATTGGGAAACCCTTCATATCAAATGCTACGCTACTTATACCTCCCCCCAGCCAGGTGTCACTTACAAAATTATTTTTAAGACCTTAAAAAGCACCACTGTAAAGAAATTAAACCACAGAATGGCTCTTGTCAAACCCAGCATGTCCCAGCCCTTAACTTCCTCGCATGTCTACTTCTTTCTGCATCATCCAGCTTCAACTCATACATTGTATTAATTCAGATCCAAGCGGGACTGATTGGTTACAAGGTCACACACCTTGTATCACGGCACTTTGCAAATTATAAGCATGCTTGAATATTTGGAATGCACTATCCTGAGTCTCTCCGTAGCCTTATTCATTATACTTCAATATGTGGAAGCCAGAGGTGTTCTTAAAACTTCAGCACATGGTGGGAGAACCATCAACAACCAAAGAATGCTCAGGTAGCTCCGTAACTCCTCTGCCTAAAACGAGTCAGGAGCATCCCCTACATTCACCCAAGAGCTGAGGTGAAAAGCAGTTGGAGTAGCTCAGCCAGCAGTGCCAGCAGAACACAGCCACAGAATCTTTGCCTTCCTGTTCTCAAGATGTATTCGACATTTCAGAATATAGCTAAACTTCATCTACAAACGAGAGTCCACAATGCACACAGCATGGGCCAGGCACATGTCACAGGGTCACTTGAGTGACAGTCACTTCAGTGTGTCCCTGGCCAGCTCCTCAGAACACTACTTGAAAAGCCAGGAATCAGAGCAGCAAAACCACTATCCAAAACTTACATCCTAATTATCTCCTTGGCAGCTGTCAGACACCTCCAGGATCCACCAGCATTTTTCATCTAGTCCGTTAAAATCTTCCCATGTATCCGCAACCTAAGGGAATAAGTAAATCTCTAAGGGAATAAGTAGTTTCTGAACACTCAAAATTTGCAATGTTCTTGTACTGTTACAGATAGGTGACATGATATTTTGAATACAAGCACCTTCAAAATCATGCTCACAACACGAGCATTTTTCTAAGCTTATTTCCCATTCAGTGGCAAACATATTTTCAGCTGTCAAATCTATTTAATCCCAAAATGTTCCTATGAAATATTGTTATGGCACTAATTGAAAATCAAAACTTACAAGTTCTAAATCTTTATAATAATAAATATTTAGTCATAGGAAGTTTCTTTCTTCCCATTTGTCTGATTACTGCACACAATACATGAGCAAGAAACAAGGCTCTGCAGTTGGTTAAAGTGCTACGTAACACAGTCATATAAATAAGATGTTCCCAAAGAACTATATATTAGAAATAAAGCTAGAATTGTGCTTCCAAAACAAGCTGTTACACTACCTGACTTCTGGATGCTTAACTGTGCCCTCATTAAGTTACCTCTGCTAGATGTATTTAATAACTGCATGTCTAGATGAAGTCTAAGAGCAGTCCAAGCTATTATGTGAAAAGCAAAAACGCAGTTTTCTGGTTTTTGTACTTATGGACAGAAACTCAACACATAGCTATTCCCTTCTTCTTCACCTTACTTCCAATTTTTCCCTATAGACTTCCCTGGACAATGGGCATCATGTGCCATGACCATATCTAACTATAGGTATGTCGGTGGACTCAGTTCATTTGTGCTGTCTGTCACAGGGAGCTGCATTTTAGGTGTTCTGCCCTTAATGTGAGCAGTAACTGTGAGTTACACAAACACACTTCTGTGTTTGTCAGTGTTGACTTCCATGAAACTGAAGCCTTCCGACTCTTTAAAAACCTCTTCTACTGGCAAATTTTATGGAAATTAGCCAGAGAGCTAAAATTAGCAGGCAGAGAAGGAATAAGACAGACACATCCACCAGACTTCCTTCCTTAGGAGACCAAGCTTAAAACACACCCAACAAGAAACGTTAGCTACCAATGACCAAATTCTAAGTAAAAAAGCTGGCCCTGTATGTACAGCATCCTCTGAATGTACAGCATCCTCTCGGCTAACTTCCCGCTGGGCTGTCACTGGACACGAGCACACAGCCGCGATACACAGAAGATCCCGTATCCCGGACTACGCCGAGAAGATGCTACGCTGAGGCGCAGTGCCCACCTCTTGCTGCCTGAGAAGCAAACTCCCTGAACGGCGACTCACGCCAATTGTCTCCCAGCACCAAGACTGCAAAGCGATAAAAACACGCCGCTCTCCAAACCTT